>CATOUR010000026.1:14427500-14695121 GCA_951848785.1 Callosobruchus maculatus | reverse complement strand
GATGTCGGACCTGATCTAGTCGGTCTGTCTGTAGGTCAGTCTGATCGGTTCTGTCTGTCGGTCTGTCAGTCGGTCGTCTGTCGGTCCTGTCTGTCGGTCTGTCTGTCGGTCTGTCTGTCGGTCTGTCTGACGGGCTGTCGGATCTGTCTGTCTGTCGGTCAGGCTGTCGGTCTGTCTGGGTCGGTGTCTGGGTGGGACTAGTCGGTCTGTCTGTCGGTTCTGTCTGTCGGTCTGTCTGTCGGTCTGTCAGTCGTCTGTCTGTCGGTCTGTCTGTCGGTCTGTCTGTCGGTCTGTCTGTCGGTCTGTCTGTCGGTCTGTCTGTCGGTCTGTCTGTCGGTCTGTCTGTCGGTCTGTCTGTCGGTCTGTCTGTCGGTCTGTCTGTCGGTCTGTCTGTCGGTCTGTCTGTCGGTCTGTCTGTCGGTCTGTCTGTCGGTCTGTCTGTCGGTCTGTCTGTCGGTCTGTCTGTCGGTCTGTCTGTCGGTCTGTCTGTCGGTCTGTCTGTCGGTCTGTCTGTCGGTCTGTCTGTCGGTCTGTCTGTCGGTCTGTCTGTCTGTCGGTCTGTCTGTCGGTCTGTCTGTCGGTCTGTCTGTCGGTCTGTCTGTCGGTCTGTCTGTCGGTCTGTCTGTCGGTCTGTCTGTCGGTCTGTCTGTCGGTCTGTCTGTCGGTCTGTCTGTCGGTCTGTCTGTCGGTCTGTCTGTCGGTCTGTCTGTCGGTCTGTCTGTCGGTCTGTCTGTCGGTCTGTCTGTCGGTCTGTCTGTCGGTCTGTCTGTCGGTCTGTCTGTCGGTCTGTCTGTCTGTCGGTCTGTCTGTCGGTCTGTCTGTCGGTCTGTCTGTCGGTCTGTCTGTCGGTCTGTCTGTCGGTCTGTCTGTCGGTCTGTCTGTCGGTCTGTCTGTCCGGTCTGTCTGTCTGTCGGTCTGTCTGTCGGTCTGTCTGTCTGTCGGTCTGTCTGTCGGGTCTGTCTGTCGGTCTGTCTGTCGGTCTGTCTGTCGGTCTGTCTGTCGGTCTGTCTGTCGGTCTGTCTGTCGGTCTGTCTGTCGGTCTGTCTGTTCGGTCTGTCTGTCGGTCTGTCTGTCGGTCTGTCTGTCGGTCTGTCTGTCGGTCTGTCTGTCGGTCTGTCTGTCTGTCGGTCTGTCTGTCGGTCTGTCTGTCGGTCTGTCTGTCGGTCTGTCTGTCGGTCTGTCTGTCGGTCTGTCTGTCGGTCTGTCTGTCGGTCTGTCTGTCGGTCTGTCGGTCGGTCTGTCTGTCGGTCTGTCTGTCGGTCTGTCTGTCGGTCTGTCTGTCGGTCTGTCTGTCTGTCGGTCTGTCTGTCGGTCTGTCTGTCTGGTCGGTCTGTCTGTCGGTCTGTCTGTCGGTCTGTCTGTCGGTCTGTCTGTCGGGTCTGTCTGTCGGTCTGTCTGTCGGTCTGTCTGTCGGTCTGTCTGTCGGTCTGTCTGTCGGTCGGCGGTCGGTCTGTCGTCTGTCGGTCGGTCGGTCTGTCGGTCTGCGTCGGTCGGTCTGTCGGTCTGTCGGTCTGTCGGTCTGTCGGTCTGTCGGTCTGTCGGTCGTCGTCTGTCGGATCTGTCGGTCTGTCGGTCTGTCGGTCTGTCGGTCTGTCGGTCTGTCGGTCTGTCGGTCTGTCGGTCTGTCGGTCTGTCGGTCTGTCGGTGTGTCGGTCTGTCGGTCTGTCGGTCTGTCGGTCTGTCGGTCTGTCGGTCTGTCGGTCTGTCGGTCTGTCGGTCTGTCGGTCTGTCGGTCTGTCGGTCTGTCGGTCTGTCGGTCTGTCGGTCTGTCGGTCTGTCGGTCTGTCGGTCTGTCGGTCTGTCGGTCTGTCGGTCTGTCGGTCTGTCGGTCTGTCGGTCTGTCGGTCTGTCGGTCTGTCGGTCTGTCGGTCTGTCGGTCTGTCGGTCTGTCGGTCTGTCGGTCTGTCGGTCTGTCGGTCTGTCGGTCTGTCGGTGTGTCGGTGTGTCGGTCTGTCGGTGTGTCGGTCTGTCGGTGTGTCGGTGTGTCGGTCTGTCGGTCTGTCGGTCTGTCGGTCTGTCGGTCTGTCGGTCTGTCGGTCTGTCGGTCTGTCGGTCTGTCGGTCTGTCGGTCTGTCGGTCTGTCGGTCTGTCGGTCTGTCGGTCTGTCGGTCTGTCGGTCTGTCGGTCTGTCGGTCTGTCGGTCTGTCTGTCGGTCTGTCTGTCGGTCTGTCGGTCTGTCTGTCGGTCTGTCTGTCGGTCTGTCTGTCGGTCTGTCTGTCGGTCTGTCTGTCGGTCTGTCTGTCGGTCTGTCGGTCTGTCGGTCTGTCTGTCGGTCTGTCTGTCGGTCTGTCGGTCTGTCTGTCGGTCTGTCTGTCGGTCTGTCTGTCGGTCTGTCTGTCGGTCTGTCTGTCGGTCTGTCTGTCGGTCTGTCTCTCGGTCTGTCTGTGGGTCTGTCTGTGGGTCTGTCTGGTCGGTCTGTCTGTCGGTCTGTCTGTGGGTCTGTCTGTCGGTCTGTCTGTCGATCTGTCTGTCGGTCTGTCTGTCGGTCTGTCTGTCGGTCTGTCTGTCGGTCTGTCTGTGGGTCTGTCTGTCGGTCTGTCTGTCGGTCTGTCTGTCGATCTGTCTGTCGGTCTGTCTGTCGGTCTGTCTGTCGGTCTGTCTGTCGGTCTGTCTGTCGGTCTGTCTGTCGGTCTGTCTGTCGGTCTGTCTGTCGGTCTGTCTGTCGGTCTGTCTGTCGGTCTGTCTGTCGGTCTGTCTGTCGGTCTGTCTGTCGGTCTGTCTGTCGGTCTGTCTGTCGGTCTGTCTGTCGGTCTGTCTGTCGGTCTGTCTGTCGGTCTGTCTGTCGGTCTGTCTGTCGGTCTGTCTGTCGGTCTGTCTGTCGGTCTGTCTGTCTGTCGGTCTGTCGGTCTGTCGGTCTGTCGGTCTGTCGGTCTGTCGGTCTGTCGGTCTGTCGGTCTGTCGGTCTGTCGGTCTGTCGGTCTGTCGGTCTGTCGGTCTGTCGGTCTGTCGGTCTGTCGGTCTGTCGGTCTGTCGGTCTGTCAGCCGTCTGTCGGTCTGTCGGTCTGTCGGTCTGTCGGTCTGTCGGTCTGTCGGTCTGTCGGTCTGTCGGTCTGTCGGTCTGTCGGTCTGTCGGTCTGTCGGTCTGTCGGTCTGTCGGTCTGTCGGTCTGTCGGTCTGTCGGTCTGTCGGTCTGTCGGTCTGTCGGTCTGTCGGTCTGTCGGTCTGTCGGTCTGTCGGTCTGTCTGTCGGTCTGTCGGTCTGTCTGTCGGTGTGTCGGTCTGTCTGTCGGTCTATCGGTCTGTCTGTCTGTCTGTCTGTCTGTCGGTCTGTCGGTCTGTCTGTCGGTCTGTCGGTCTGTCGGTCTGTCGGTCTGTCGGTCTGTCTGTCGGTCTGTCGGTCTGTCGGTCTGTCTGTCGGTCTGTCGGTCTGTCGGTCTGCGGTCTGTCGGTCTGTCGGTCTGTCGGTCTGTCGGTCTGTCGGTCTGTCGGTCTGTCGGTCTGTCGGTCTGTCGGTCTGTCGGTCTGTCGGTCTGTCGGTCTGTCGGTCTGTCGGTCTGTCGGTCTGTCGGTCTGTCGGTCTGTCGGTCTGTCGGTCTGTCGGTCTGTCGGTCTGTCGGTCTGTCGGTCTGTCGGTCTGTCGGTCTGTCGGTCTGTCGGTCTGTCGGTCTGTCGGTCTGTCGGTCTGTCGGTCTGTCGGTCTGTCGGTCTGTCGGTCTGTCGGTCTGTCGGTCTGTCGGTCTGTCGGTCTGTCGGTCTGTCGGTCTGTCGGTCTGTCGGTCTGTCGGTCTGTCGGTCTGTCGGTCTGTCGGTCTGTCGGTCTGTCGGTCTGTCGGTCTGTAGGTCTGTCGGTCTGTCGGTCTGTCGGTCTGTCGGTCTGTCGGTCTGTCGGTCTGTCGGTCTGTCGGTCTGTCGGTCTGTCGGTCTGTCGGACTGTCGGTCTGGTCTGTCGGTCTGTCGGTCTGTCGGTCTGTCGGTCTGTCGGTCTGTCGGTCTGTCGGTCTGTCGGTCTGTCGGTCTGTCGGTCTGTCGGTCTGTCGGTCTGTCGGTCTGTCGGTCTGTCGGTCTGTCGGTCTGTCGGTCTGTCGGTCTGTCGGTCTGTCGGTCTGTCGGTCTGTCGGTCTGTCGGTCTGTCGGTCTGTCGGTCTGTCGGTCTGTCGGTCTGTCGGTCTGTCGGTCTGTCTGTCGGTCTGTCGGTCTGTCTGCCGGTCTGTCGGTCTGTCGGTCTGTCGGTCTGTCGGTCTGTCGGTCTGTCGGTCTGTCGGTCTGTCGGTCTGTCGGTCTGTCGGTCTGTCGGTCTGTCGGTCTGTCGGTCTGTCGGTCTGTCGGTCTGTCGGTCTGTCGGTCTGTCGGTCTGTCGGTCTGTCGGTCTGTCGGTCTGTCGGTCTGTCGGTCTGTCGGTCTGTCGGTCTGTCGGTCTGTCGGTCTGTCGGTCTGTCGGTCTGTCGGTCTGTCGGTCTGTCGGTCTGTCGGTCTGTCGGTCTGTCGGTCTGTCGGTCTGTCGGTCTGTCGGTCTGTCGGTCTGTCGGTCTGTCTCGGTCTGTCGGTCTGTCGGTCTGTCGGTCTGTCGGTCTGTCGGTCTGTCGGTCTGTCGTTCTGTCGGTCTGTCGGTCTGTCGGTCTGTCGGTCTGTCGGTCTGTCGTCTGTCGGTCTGTCGGTCTGTCGGTCTGTCGGTCTGTCGGTCTGTCGGTCTGTCGGTCTGTCGGTCTGTCGGTCTGTCGGTCTGTCGGTCTGTCGGTCTGTCGGTCTGTCGGTCTGTCGGTCTGTCGGTCTGTCGGTCTGTCGGTCTGTCGGTCTGTCGTCTGTCGGTCTGTCGGTCTGTCGGTCTGTCGGTCTGTCGGTCTGTCGGTCTGTCGGTCTGTCGGTCTGTCGGTCTGTCGGTCTGTCGGTCTGTCGGTCTGTCGGTCTGTCGGTCTGTCGGTCTGTCGGTCTGTCGGTCTGTCGGTCTGTCGGTCTGTCGTCTGTCGGTCTGTCGGTCTGTCGGTCTGTCTGTCGGTCTGTCGGTCTGTCTGTCGGTGTGTCGGTCTGTCGGTCGGTCTGTCGGTCTGTCGGTCTGTCGGTCTGTCGGTCTGTCTGTCGGTCTGTCTGTCGGTCTGTCTGTCGGTCTGTCTGTCGGTCTGTCTGTCGGTCTGTCTGTCGGTCTGTCTGTCGGTCTGTCTGTCTGTCTGTCTGTCTGTCGGTCTGTCTGTCGGTCTGTCTGTCGGTCTGTCTGTCGTCTGTCTGTCGGTCTGTCTGTCGGTCTGTCTGTCGGTCTGTCTGTCGGTCTGTCTGTCGGTCTGTCTGTCGGTCTGTCTGTCGCGTCTGTCTGTCGTCTGTCTGTCGGTCTGTCTGTCGGTCTGTCTGTCGGTCTGTCTGTCGGTCTGTCTGTCGTCTGTCTGTCGGTCTGTCTGTCGGTCCTGTCTGTCTGTCGGTCTGTCTGTCGGTCTGTCTGTCGGTCTGTCTGTCTGTCGGTCTGTCTGTCGGTCTGTCTGTCGGTCTGTCTGTCGGTCTGTCTGTCGGTCTGTCTGTCGGTCTGTCTGTCGGTCTGTCTGTCGGTCTGTCTGTCGGTCTGTCTGTCGGTCTGTCTGTCGGTCTGTCTGTCGGTCTGTCTGTCGGTCTGTCTGTCGGTCTGTCTGTCGGTCTGTCTGTCGGTCTGTCTGTCGGTCTGTCTGTCGTCTGTCTGTCGGTCTGTCTGGGTCGGTCTGTCTGTCGGTCTGTCTGTCGGTCTGTCTGTCGGTCTGTCTGTCGGTCTGTCTGTCGGTCTGTCTGTCGGTCTGTCTGTCGGTCTGTCTGTCGGTCTGTCTGTCGGTCTGTCTGTCGGTCTGTCTGTCGGTCTGTCTGTCGGTCTGTCTGTCGGTCTGTCTGTCGGTCTGTCTGTCGGTCTGTCTGTCGGTCTGTCTGTCGGTCTGTCTGTCGGTCTGTCTGTCCGGTCTGTCTGTCGGTCTGTCTGTCGGTCTGTCTGTCGGTCTGTCTGTCGGTCTGTCTGTCGGTCTGTCTGTCGGTCTGTCTGTCGGTCTGTCTGTCGGTCTGTCTGTCGGTCTGTCTGTCGGTCTGTCTGTCGGTCTGTCTGTCGGTCTGTCTGTCGGTCTGTCTGTCGGTCTGTCGGTCTGTCTGGTCGGTCTGTCTGTCGGTCTGTCTGTCGGTCTGTCTGTCGGTCTGTCTGTCGGTCTGTCTGTCGGTCTGTCTGTCGGTCTGTCTGTCGGGTCTGTCTGTCGGTCTGTCTGTCGGTCTGTCTGTCGGTCTGTCTGTCGGTCTGTCTGTCGGTCTGTCTGTCGGTCTGTCTGTCGGTCTGTCTGTCGGTCTGTCTGTCGGTCTTCTGGTCTGTCGGTCTGGTCTGTCGGTCTGTCTGTCGGTCTGTCTGTCGGTCTGTCTGTCGGTCTGTCTGTCGGTCTGTCTGTCGGTCTGTCTGTCGGTCTGTCTGTCGGTCTGTCTGTCGGTCTGTCTGTCGGTCTGTCTGTCGGTCTGTCTGTCGGTCTGTCTGTCGGTCTGTCTGTCGGTCTGTCTGTCGGTCTGTCTGTCGGTCTGTCTGTCTGTCGGTCTGTCTGTCGGTCTGTCTGTCGGTCTGTCTGTCGGTCTGTCTGTCGGTCTGTCTGTCGGTCTGTCTGTCGGTCTGTCTGTCGGTCTGTCTGTCGGTCTGTCTGTCGGTCTGTCTGTCGGTCTGTCTGTCGGTCTGTCTGTCGGTCTGTCTGTCGGTCTGTCTGTCGGTCTGTCTGTCGGTCTGTCTGTCGGTCTGTCTGTCGGTCTGTCTGTCGGTCTGTCTGTCGGTCTGTCTGTCGGTCTGTCTGTCGGTCTGTCTGTCGGTCTGTCCTGTCGGTCTGTCTGTCGGTCTGTCTGTCGGTCTGTCTGTCGGTCTGTCTGTCGGTCTGTCTGTCTGTCGGTCGTCGGTCGGTCTGTCGGTCTGTCGGTCGGTCGGTCTGTCGGTCTGTCGGTCTGTCGGTCTGTCGGTCTGTCGGTCTGTCGGTCTGTCGGTCTGTCGGTCTGTCGGTCTGTCGGTCTGTCGGTCTGTCGGTCTGTCGGTCTGTCGGTCTGTCGGTCTGTCGGTCTGTCGGTCTGTCGGTCTGTCGGTGTGTCGGTCTGTCGGTCTGTCGGTGTGTCGGTCTGTCGGTCTGTCGGTCTGTCGGTCTGTCGGTCTGTCGGTCTGTCGGTCTGTCGGTGTGTCGGTCTGTGTCGGTCTGTCGGTCTGTCGGTCTGTCGGTCTGTCGGTCTGTCGGTCTGTCGGTCTGTCGGTCTGTCGGTCTGTCGGTCTGTCGGTCTGTCGGTCTGTCGGTCTGTCGGTCTGTCGGTCTGTCGGTCTGTCGGTCTGTCGGTCTGTCGGTCTGTCGGTCTGTCGGTCTGTCGGTCTGTCGGTGTGTCGGTCTGTCGGTCTGTCGGTGTGTCGGTGTGTCGGTCTGTCGGTCTGTCGGTCTGTCGGTCTGTCGGTCTGTCGGTCTGTCGGTCTGTCGGTCTGTCGGTCTGTCGGTCTGTCGGTCTGTCGGTCTCGTCTGTCGGTCTGTCGGTCTGTCGGTCTGTCGGTCTGTCGGTCTGTCGGTCTGTCGGTCTGTCGGTCTGTCGGTCTGTCGGTCTGTCGGTCTGTCGGTCTGTCGGTCTGTCGGTCTGTCGGTGTGTCGGTCTGTCGGTCTGTCGGTGTGTCGGTGTGTCGGTCTGTCGGTCTGTCGGTCTGTCGGTCTGTCGGTCTGTCGGTCTGTCGGTCTGTCGGTCTGTCGGTCTGTCGGTCTGTCGGTCTGTCGGTCTGTCGGTCTGTCGGTCTGTCGGTCTGTCGGTCTGTCGGTCTGTCGGTCTGTCGGTCTGTCGGTCTGTCGGTCTGTCGGTCTGTCGGTCTGTCGGTCTGTCGGTCTGTCGGTCTGTCGGTCTGTCGGTCTGTCGGTCTGTCGGTCTGTCGGTCTGTCGTGTGTCGGTCTGTCGGTCTGTCGGTCTGTCGGTCTGTCTGTCGGTCTGTCTGTCGGTCTGGTCTCTCGGTCTGTCTGTGGGTCTGTCTGTGGGTCTGTCTGTCGGTCTGTCTGTCGGTCTGTCTGTGGGTCTGTCTGTCGGTCTGTCTGTCGGTCTGTCTGTCGGTCTGTCTGTCGGTCTGTCTGTCGGTCTGTCTGTCGGTCTGTCTGTCGGTCTGTCTGTCGGTCTGTCTGTCGGTCTGTCTGTCGGTCTGTCTGTCGGTCTGTCTGTCGGTCTGTCTGTCGGTCTGTCTGTCGGTCTGTCTGTCGGTCTGTCTGTCGGTCTGTCTGTCGGTCTGTCTGTCGGTCTGTCTGTCGGTCTGTCTGTCGGTCTGTCTGTCGGTCTGTCTGTCGGTCTGTCTGTCGGTCTGTCTGGTCGGTCTGTCTGTCGGTCTGTCTGTCGGTCTGTCTGTCGGTCTGTCTGTCGGTCTGTCTGTCGGTCTGTCTGTCGGTCTGTCTGTCGGTCTGTCTGTCGGTCTGTCTGTCGGTCTGTCTGTCGGTCTGTCTGTCTGTCGGTCGTCTGTCTGTCGGTCTGTCTGTCTGTCGGTCTGTCTGTCGGTCTGTCTGTCTGTCGATCTGTCTGTCGGTCTGTCTGTCGGTCTGTCTGTCGGTCTGTCTGTCGGTCTGTCTGTCGGTCTGTCCTGTCGGTCTGTCTGTCGGTCTGTCTGTCGGTCTGTCTGTCGTCTGTCTGTCGGTCTGTCTGTCGGTCTGTCTGTCTGTCGGTCTGTCTGTCTGTCGGTCTGTCTGTCTGTCGGTCTGTCTGTCTGTGTCTGTCTGTCGGTCTGTCTGTCTGTCTGTCTGTCTGTCTGTCGGTCTGTCTGTCTGTCTGTCGGTCTGTCTGTCGGTCTGTCGTCTGTCTGTCGGTCTGTCTGTCGGTCTGTCTGTCGGTCTGTCTGTCGGTCTGTCTGTCGGTCTGTCTGTCGGTCTGTCTGTCGGTCTGTCTGTCGGTCTGTCTGTCGGTCTGTCTGTCGGTCTGTCGGTCTGTCTGTCGGTCTGTCTGTCGGTCTGTCTGTCGGTCTGTCTGTCGGTCTGTCTGTCGGTCTGTCTGTCGGTCTGTCTGTCGGTCTGTCTGTCGGTCTGTCTGTCGGTCTGTCTGTCGGTCTGTCTGTCGGTCTGTCTGTCGGTCTGTCTGTCGGTCTGTCTGTCGGTCTGTCTGTCTGTCGGTCTGTCTGTCGGTCTGTCTGTCGGTCTGTCTGTCGGTCTGTCTGTCGGTCTGTCTGTCGGTCTGTCTGTCGGTCTGTCTGTCGGTCTGTCTGTCGGTCTGTCTGTCGGTCTGTCTGTCGGTCTGTCTGTCGGTCTGTCTGTCGGTCTGTCTGTCTGTCGGTCTGTCTGTCGGTCTGTCTGTCTGTCGGTCTGTCTGTCGGTCTGTCTGTCGGTCTGTCGTCTGTCGGTCTGTCGGTCTGTCGGTCTGTCTGTCTGTCGGTCTGTCTGTCGGTCTGTCTGTCGGTCTGTCTGTCGGTCTGTCTGTCGGTCTGTCTGTCGTCTGTCTGTCGGTCTGTCTGTCGGTCTGTCGGTCTGTCTGTCGGTCTGTCTGTCGGTCTGTCTGTCGGTCTGTCTGTCGGTCTGTCTGTCGGTCTGTCTGTCGGTCTGTCTGTCGTCTGTCTGTCGGTCTGTCTGTCGGTCTGTCTGTCGGTCTGTCTGTCGGTCTGTCTGTCGGTCTGTCTGTCGGTCTGTCTGTCGGTCTGTCTGTCGGTCTGTCTGTCTGTCGGTCTGTCTGTCGGTCTGTCTGTCGGTCTGTCTGTCGGTCTGTCTGTCGGTCTGTCTGTCGGTCTGTCTGTCGGTCTGTCTGTCGGTCTGTCTGTCGGTCTGTCTGTCGGTCTGTCTGTCGGTCTGTCTGTCTGTCGGTCTGTCTGTCTGTCGGTCTGTCTGTCTGTCTGTCTGTCGGTCTGTCTGTCTGTCTGGTCTGTCTGTCTGTCGGTCTGTCTGTCTGTCGGTCTGTCTGTCTGTCGGTCTGTCTGTCTGTCGGTCTGTCTGTCTGTCGGTCTGTCTGTCTGTCGGTCTGTCTGTCTGTCGGTGTCTGGTCTGTCTGTCTGTCGGTCTGTCTGTCTGTCGGTCTGTCTGTCTGTCGGTCTGTCTGTCTGTCGGTCTGTCTGTCTGTCGGTCTGTCTGTCTGTCGGTCTGTCTGTCTGTCGGTCTGTCTGTCTGTCGGTCTGTCTGTCTGTCGGTCTGTCTGTCTGTCGGTCTGTCTGTCTGTCGGTCTGTCTGTCTGTCGGTCTGTCTGTCTGTCTGTCTGTCGGTCTGTCTGTCTGTCGGTCTGTCTGTCTGTCGGTCTGTCTGTCTGTCGGTCTGTCGGTCTGTCGGTCTGTCGGTCTGTCGGTCTGTCGGTCTGTCGGTCTGTCGGTCTGTCGGTCTGTCGGTCTGTCGGTCTGTCGGTCTGTCGGTCTGTCGGTCTGTCGGTCTGTCGGTCTGTCGGTCTGTCGGTCTGTCGGTCTGTCGGTCTGTCGGTCTGTCGGTCTGTCGGTCTGTCGGTCTGTCGGTCTGTCGGTCTGTCGGTCTGTCGGTCTGTCGGTCTGTCGGTCTGTCGGTCTGTCGGTCTGTCGGTCTGTCGGTCTGTCGGTCTGTCGGTCTGTCGGTCTGTCGGTCTGTCGGTCTGTCGGTCTGTCGGTCTGTCGGTCTGTCGGTCTGTCGGTCTGTCGGTCTGTCGGTCTGTCGGTCTGTAGGTCTGTCGGTCTGTCGGTCTGTCGGTCTGTCGGTCTGTCGGTCTGTCGGTCTGTCGGTCTGTCGGTCTGTCGGTCTGTCGGTCTGTCGGTCTGTCGGTCTGTCGGTCTGTCGGTCTGTCGGTCTGTCGGTCTGTCGGTCTGTCGGTCTGTCGGTCTGTCGGTCTGTCGGTCTGTCGGTCTGTCGGTCTGTCGGTCTGTCGGTCTGTCGGTCTGTCGGTCTGTCGGTCTGTCGGTCTGTCGGTCTGTCGGTCTGTCGGTCTGTCGGTCTGTCGGTCTGTCGGTCTGTCGGTCTGTCGGTCTGTCCGTCTGTCGGTCTGTCGGTCTGTCGGTCTGTCGGTCTGTCGGTCTGTCGGTCTGTCGGTCTGTCGGTCTGTCGGTCTGTCGGTCTGTCGGTCTGTCGGTCTGTCGGTCGGTCGGTCTGTCGGTCCGTCGGTCGGTCGGTCCGTCGGTCCGTCGGTCCGTCGGTCCGTCGGTCCGTCGGTCGGTCGGTCCGTCGGTCGGTCGGTCCGTCGGTCTGTCGGTCTGTCGGTCTGTCGGTCTGTCGGTCTGTCGGTCTGTCGGTCTGTCGGTCTGTCGGTCTGTCGGTCGGGGTCTGTCGGTCGGTCTGTCGGTCGGTCTGTCGGTCGGTCTGTCGGTCTGTCGGTCTGTCGATCTGTCGGTCTGTCGGTCTGTCGGTCTGTCGGTCTGTCGGTCTGTCGGTCTGTCGGTCTGTCGGTCTGTCGGTCTGTCGGTCTGTCGGTCTGTCGGTCTGTCGGTCTGTCGGTCTGTCGGTCTGTCGGTCTGTCGGTCTGTCGGTCTGTCGGTCTGTCGGTCTGTCGGTCTGTCGGTCTGTCGGTCTGTCGGTCTGTCGGTCTGTCGGTCTGTCTGTCGGTCTGTCGGTCTGTCGGTCTGTCGGTCTGTCGGTCTGTCGGTCTGTCGGTCTGTCGGTCTGTCGGTCTGCCGGTCTGTCGGTCTGTCGGTCTGTCGGTCTGTCGGTCTGTCGGTCTGTCGGTCTGTCGGTCTGTCGGTCTGTCGGTCTGTCGGTCTGTCGGTCTGTCGGTCTGTCGGTCTGTCGGTCTGTCGGTCTGTCGGTCTGTCGGTCTGTCGGTCTGTCGGTCTGTCGGTCTGTCGGTCTGTCGGTCTGTCGGTCTGTCGGTCTGTCGGTCTGTCGGTCTGTCGGTCTGTCGGTCTGTCGGTCTGTCGGTCTGTCGGTCTGTCGGTCTGTCGGTCTGTCGGTCTGTCGGTCTGTCGGTCTGTCGGTCTGTCGGTCTGTCGGTCTGTCGGTCTGTCGGTCTGTCGGTCTGTCGGTCTGTCGTTCTGTCGGTCTGTCGGTCTGTCGGTCTGTCGGTCTGTCGGTCTGTCGGTCTGTCGGTCTGTCGGTCTGTCGGTCTGTCGGTCTGTCGGTCTGTCGGTCTGTCGGTCTGTCTGTCGGTCTGTCTCTCGGTCTGTCTGTGGGTCTGTCTGTGGGTCTGTCTGTCGGTCTGTCTGTCGGTCTGTCTGTCGGTCTGTCTGTCGGTCTGTCTGTCGGTCTGTCTGTCGGTCTGTCTGTCGGTCTGTCTGTCGGTCTGTCTGTCGGTCTGTCTGTCGGTCTGTCTGTCGGTCTGTCTGTCGGTCTGTCTGTCGGTCTGTCTGTCGGTCTGTCTGTCGGTCTGTCTGCCGGTCTGTTTGTCGGTCTGTCTGTCGGTCTGTCTGTCGGTCTGTCTGTCGGTCTGTCTGTCTGTCGGTGTGTCTGTCGGTCTGTCTGTCTGTCGGTCTGTCTGTCGGTCTGTCTGTCTGTCGATCTGTCTGTCGGCCTGTCTGTCGGTCTGTCTGTCGGTCTGTCTGTCGGTCTGTCTGTCGGTCTGTCTGTCGGTCTGTCTGTCGGTCTGTCTGTCGGTCTGTCTGTCGGTCTGCCTGTCTGTCGGTCTGTCTGTCTGTCGGTCTGTCTGTCTGTCGGTCTGTCTGTCTGTCGGTCTGTCTGTCTGTCGGTCTGTCTGTCGGTCTGTCTGTCTGTCGGTCTGTCTGTCTGTCTGTCTGTCGGTCTGTCTGTCGGTCTGTCGGTCTGTCGGTCTGTCGGTCTGTCTGTCGGTCTGTCTGTCGGTCTGTCTGTCGGTCTGTCTGTCGGTCTGTCTGTCGGTCTGTCTGTCGGTCTGTCTGTCGGTCTGTCTGTCGGTCTGTCTGTCGGTCTGTCTGTCGGTCTGTCTGTCGGTCTGTCTGTCGGTCTGTCTGTCGGTCTGTCTGTCGGTCTGTCTGTCGGTCTGTCTGTCGGTCTGTCTGTCGGTCTGTCTGTCGGTCTGTCTGTCGGTCTGTCTGTCGGTCTGTCTGTCGGTCTGTCTGTCGGTCTGTCTGTCGGTCTGTCTGTCGGTCTGTCTGTCTGTCGGTCTGTCTGTCGGTCTGTCTGTCGGTCTGTCTGTCGGTCTGTCTGTCGGTCTGTCTGTCGGTCTGTCTGTCGGTCTGTCTGTCGGTCTGTCTGTCGGTCTGTCTGTCGGTCTGTCTGTCGGTCTGTCTGTCGGTCTGTCTGTCGGTCTGTCTGTCGGTCTGTCTGTCGGTCTGTCTGTCGGTCTGTCTGTCGGTCTGTCTGTCGGTCTGTCTGTCGGTCTGTCTGTCGGTCTGTCTGTCGGTCTGTCTGTCGGTCTGTCTGTCGGTCTGTCTGTCGGTCTGTCTGTCGGTCTGTCTGTCGGTCTGTCTGTCGGTCTGTCTGTCGGTCTGTCTGTCGGTCTGTCTGTCGGTCTGTCTGTCGGTCTGTCTGTCGGTCTGTCTGTCTGTCGGTCTGTCTGTCTGTCGGTCTGTCTGTCTGTCGGTCTGTCTGTCTGTCGGTCTGTCTGTCTGTCGGTCTGTCTGTCTGTCGGTCTGTCTGTCTGTCGGTCTGTCTGTCTGTCGGTCTGTCTGTCTGTCGGTCTGTCTGTCTGTCGGTCTGTCTGTCTGTCGGTCTGTCTGTCTGTCTGTCTGTCTGTCTGTCGGTCTGTCTGTCTGTCTGTCTGTCGGTCTGTCTGTCTGTCGGTCTGTCTGTCTGTCGGTCTGTCTGTCTGTCGGTCTGTCTGTCTGTCGGTCTGTCTGTCTGTCTGTCGGTCTGTCGGTCGGTCTGTCGGTCGGTCTGTCGGTCGGTCTGTCGGTCGGTCTGTCGGTCTGTCGGTCCGTCGGTCTGTCGGTCTGTCGGTCTGTCGGTCTGTCGGTCTGTCGGTCTGTCGGTCTGTCGGTCTGTCGGTCTGTCGGTCTGTCGGTCTGTCGGTCTGTCGGTCTGTCGGTCTGTCGGTCTGTCGGTCTGTCGGTCTGTCGGTCTGTCGGTCTGTCGGTCTGTCGGTCTGTCGGTCTGTCGGTCTGTCGGTCTGTCGGTCTGTCGGTCTGTCGGTCTGTCGGTCTGTCGGTCTGTCGGTCTGTCGGTCTGTCGGTCTGTCGGTCTGTCGGTCTGTCGGTCTGTCGGTCTGTCGGTCTGTCGGTCTGTCGGTCTGTCGGTCTGTCGGTCTGTCGGTCTGTCGGTCTGTCGGTCTGTCGGTCTGTCGGTCTGTCGGTCTGTCGGTCTGTCGGTCTGTCGGTCTGTCGGTCTGTCGGTCTGTCGGTCTGTCGGTCTGTCGGTCTGTCGGTCTGTCGGTCTGTCGGTCTGTCGGTCTGTCGGTCTGTCGGTCTGTCGGTCTGTCGGTCTGTCGGTCTGTCGGTCTGTCGGTCTGTCGGTCTGTCGGTCTGTCGGTCTGTCGGTCTGTCGGTCTGTCGGTCTGTCGGTCTGTCGGTCTGTCGGTCGGTCGGTCTGTCGGTCCGTCGGTCGGTCGGTCCGTCGGTCCGTCGGTCCGTCGGTCCGTCGGTCCGTCGGTCCGTCGTCCGTCGGTCCGTCGGTCGGTCGGTCCGTCGGTCGGTCGGTCCGTCGGTCCGTCGGTCTGTCGGTCTGTCGGTCTGTCGGTCTGTCGGTCCGTCGGTCTGTCGGTCTGTCGGTCTGTCGGTCTGTCGGTCTGTCGGTCGGTCTGTCGGTCGGTCTGTCGGTCTGTCGGTCTGTCGGTCTGTCGGTCTGTCGGTCTGTCGGTCTGTCGGTCTGTCGGTCTGTCGGTCTGTCGGTCTGTCGGTCTGTCGGTCTGTCGGTCTGTCGGTCTGTCGGTCTGTCGGTCTGTCGGTCTGTCGGTCTGTCGGTCTGTCGGTCTGTCGGTCTGTCGGTCTGTCGGTCTGTCGGTCTGTCGGTCTGTCGGTCTGTCGGTCTGTCGGTCTGTCGGTCTGTCGGTCTGTCGGTCTGTCGGTCTGTCGGTCTGTCGGTCTGTCGGTCTGTCGGTCTGTCGGTCTGTCGGTCTGTCGGTCTGTCGGTCTGTCGGTCTGTCGGTCTGTCGGTCTGTCGGTCTGTCGGTCTGTCGGTCTGTCGGTCTGTCGGTCTGTCTGTCGGTCTGTCGGTCTGTCTGCCGGTCTGTCGGTCTGTCGGTCTGTCGGTCTGTCGGTCTGTCGGTCTGTCTGCCGGTCTGTCGGTCTGTCGGTCTGTCGGTCTGTCGGTCTGTCGGTCTGTCGGTCTGTCGGTCTGTCGGTCTGTCGGTCTGTCGGTCTGTCGGTCTGTCGGTCTGTCGGTCTGTCGGTCTGTCGGTCTGTCGGTCTGTCGGTCTGTCGGTCTGTCGGTCTGTCGGTCTGTCGGTCTGTCGGTCTGTCGGTCTGTCGGTCTGTCGGTCTGTCGGTCTGTCGGTCTGTCGGTCTGTCGGTCTGTCGGTCTGTCGGTCTGTCGGTCTGTCGGTCTGTCGGTCTGTCGGTCTGTCGGTCTGTCGGTCTGTCGGTCTGTCGGTCTGTCGGTCTGTCGGTCTGTCGGTCTGTCGGTCTGTCGGTCTGTCGGTCTTTCGGTCTGTCGGTCTGTCGGTCTGTCGGTCTGTCGGTCTGTCGGTCTGTCGGTCTGTCGGTCTGTCGGTCTGTCGGTCTGTCGGTCTGTCGGTCTGTCGGTCTGTCGGTCTGTCGGTCTGTCGGTCTGTCGGTATGTCGGTCTGTCGGTCTGTCGGTCTGTCGGTCTGTCGGTCTGTCGGTCTGTCGGTCTGTCGGTCTGTCGGTCTGTCGGTCTGTCGGTCTGTCGGTCGGTCGGTCGGTCGGTCTGTCGGTCCGTCGGTCGGTCGGTCCGTCGGTCCGTCGGTCCGTCGGTCCGTCGGTCCGTCGGTCCGTCGGTCCGTCGGTCCGTCGGTCGGTCGGTCCGTCGGTCGGTCGGTCCGTCGGTCTGTCGGTCTGTCGGTCTGTCGGTCTGTCGGTCTGTCGGTCTGTCGGTCGGTCGGTCTGTCGGTCTGTCGGTCTGTCGGTCCGTCGGTCCGTCGGTCTGTCGGTCTGTCGGTCTGTCGGTCTGTCGGTCTGTCGGTCTGTCGGTCTGTCGGTCTGTCGGTCTGTCGGTCTGTCGGTCTGTCGGTCTGTCGGTCTGTCGGTCTGTCGGTCTGTCGGTCTGTCGGTCTGTCGGTCTGTCGGTCGGTCGGTCTGTCGGTCTGTCGGTCTGTCGGTCCGTCGGTCCGTCGGTCGGTCTGTCGGTCCGTCGGTCGGTCTGTCGGTCTGTCGGTCTGTCGGTCTGTCGGTCTGTCGGTCTGTCGGTCTGTCGGTCTGTCGGTCTGTCGGTCTGTCGGTCTGTCGGTCTGTCGGTCCGTCGGTCGGTCTGTCGGTCTGTCGGTCTGTCGGTCTGTCGGTCTGTCGGTCTGTCGGTCTGTCGGTCCGTCGGTCGGTCTGTCGGTCTGTCGGTCTGTCGGTCTGTCGGTCTGTCGGTCTGTCGGTCTGTCGGTCTGTCGGTCTGTCGGTCCGTCGGTCGGTCTGTCGGTCTGTCGGTCTGTCGGTCTGTCGGTCTGTCGGTCTGTCGGTCTGTCGGTCTGTCTGTCTGTCTGTCGGTCTGTCGGTCTGTCGGTCTGTCGGTCTGTCGGTCGGTCTGTCTGTCGGTCTGTCTGTCGGTCTGTCTGTCGGTCTGTCTGTCGGTCTGTCTGTCGGTCTGTCTGTCGGTCTGTCTGTCGGTCTGTCTGTCGGTCTGTCTGTCGGTCTGTCTGTCGGTCTGTCTGTCGGTCTGTCTGTCGGTCTGTCTGTCGGTCTGTCTGTCGGTCTGTCTGTCGGTCTGTCTGTCGGTCTGTCTGTCGGTCTGTCTGTCGGTCTGTCTGTCGGTCGGTCTGTCTGTCGGTCTGTCTGTCGGTCTGTCTGTCGGTCTGTCTGTCGGTCTGTCTGTCGGTCTGTCTGTCGGTCTGTCTGTCTGTCGGTCTGTCTGTCGGTCTGTCTGTCGGTCTGTCTGTCTGTCGGTCTGTCTGTCGGTCTGTCTGTCGGTCTGTCTGTCGGTCTGTCTGTCGGTCTGTCTGTCGGTCTGTCTGTCGGTCTGTCTGTCGGTCTGTCTGTCGGTCTGTCTGTCTGTCGGTCTGTCTGTCGGTCTGTCTGTCGGTCTGTCTGTCGGTCTGTCTGTCGGTCTGTCTGTCGGTCTGTCTGTCGGTCTGTCTGTCGGTCTGTCTGTCGGTCTGTCTGTCGGTCTGTCTGTCGGTCTGTCTGTCGGTCTGTCTGTCGGTCTGTCTGTCGGTCTGTCTGTCGGTCTGTCTGTCGGTCTGTCTGTCGGTCTGTCTGTCGGTCTGTCTGTCGGTCTGTCTGTCGGTCTGTCTGTCGGTCTGTCTGTCGGTCTGTCTGTCGGTCTGTCTGTCGGTCTGTCTGTCGGTCTGTCTGTCGGTCTGTCTGTCGGTCTGTCTGTCGGTCTGTCTGTCGGTCTGTCTGTCGGTCTGTCTGTCGGTCTGTCTGTCGGTCTGTCTGTCGGTCTGTCTGTCGGTCTGTCTGTCGGTCTGTCTGTCGGTCTGTCTGTCGGTCTGTCTGTCGGTCTGTCTGTCGGTCTGTCTGTCGGTCTGTCTGTCGGTCTGTCTGTCGGTCTGTCTGTCGGTCTGTCTGTCGGTCTGTCTGTCGGTCTGTCTGTCGGTCTGTCTGTCGGTCTGTCTGTCGGTCTGTCTGTCGGTCTGTCTGTCTGTCGGTCTGTCTGTCGGTCTGTCTGTCGGTCTGTCTGTCGGTCTGTCTGTCGGTCTGTCTGTCGGTCTGTCTGTCGGTCTGTCTGTCGGTCTGTCTGTCGGTCTGTCTGTCTGTCGGTCTGTCTGTCGGTCTGTCTGTCTGTCGGTCTGTCTGTCGGTCTGTCTGTCGGTCTGTCTGTCGGTCTGTCTGTCGGTCTGTCTGTCTGTCTGTCTGTCGGTCTGTCTGTCGGTCTGTCTGTCGGTCTGTCTGTCGGTCTGTCTGCCGGTCTGTCTGTCGGTCTGTCTGTCGGTCTACTGTCGGTCTGTCTGTCTGTCGGTCTGTCTGTCGGTCTGTCTGTCTGTCGGTCTGTCTGTCGGTCTGTCTGTCGGTCTGTCTGTCGGTCTGTCTGTCGGTCTGTCTGTCGGTCTGTCTGTCGGTCTGTCTGTCTGTCGGTCGGTCGGTCTGTCGGTCTGTCGGTCGGTCGGTCTGTCGGTCTGTCGGTCTGTCGGTCGGTCGGTCTGTCGGTCTGTCGGTCTGTCGGTCTGTCGGTCTGTCGGTCTGTCGGTCTGTCGGTCTTTCGGTCTGTCGGTCTGTCGGTGTGTCGGTCTGTCGGTCTGTCGGTCTGTCGGTCTGTCGGTCTGTCGGTCTGTCGGTGTGTCGGTCTGTCGGTCTGTCGGTCTGTCGGTCTGTCGGTCTGTCGGTCTGTCGGTCTGTCGGTCTGTCGGTCTGTCGGTCTGTCGGTCTGTCGGTCTGTCGGTCTGTCGGTCTGTCGGTCTGTCGGTCTGTCGGTCTGTCGGTCTGTCGGTCTGTCGGTCTGTCGGTCTGTCGGTCTGTCGGTCTGTCGGTCTGTCGGTCTGTCGGTCTGTCGGTCTGTCGGTCTGTCGGTCTGTCGGTCTGTCGGTCTGTCGGTCTGTCGGTCTGTCGGTCTGTCGGTCTGTCGGTCTGTCGGTCTGTCGGTCTGTCGGTCTGTCGGTCTGTCGGTCTGTCGGTCTGTCGGTCTGTCGGTCTGTCGGTCTGTCGGTCTGTCGGTCTGTCGGTCTGTCGGTCTGTCGGTCTGTCGGTCTGTCGGTCTGTCGGTCTGTCGGTCTGTCGGTCTGTCGGTCTGTCGGTCTGTCGGTCTGTCGGTCTGTCGGTCTGTCGGTCTGTCGGTCTGTCGGTCTGTCGGTCTGTCGGTCTGTCGGTCTGTCGGTCTGTCGGTCTGTCGGTCTGTCGGTCTGTCGGTCTGTCGGTCTGTCGGTCTGTCGGTCTGTCGGTCTGTCGGTCTGTCGGTCTGTCGGTCTGTCGGTCTGTCGGTCTGTCGGTCTGTCGGTCTGTCGGTCTGTCGGTCTGTCGGTCTGTCGGTCTGTCGGTCTGTCGGTCTGTCTGTCGGTCTGTCTGTCGGTCTGTCGGTCTGTCTGTCGGTCTGTCGGTCTGTCTGTCGGTCTGTCTGTCGGTCTGTCTGTCGGTCTGTCTGTCGGTCTGTCTGTCGGTCTGTCTGTCGGTCTGTCTGTCGGTCTGTCTGTCGGTCTGTCTGTCGGTCTGTCTGTCGGTCTGTCTGTCGGTCTGTCTGTCGGTCTGTCTGTCGGTCTGTCTGTCGGTCTGTCTGTCGGTCTGTCTGTCGGTCTGTCTGTCGGTCTGTCTGTCGGTCTGTCTGTCGGTCTGTCTGTCGGTCTGTCTGTCGGTCTGTCTGTCGGTCTGTCTGTCGGTCTGTCTGTCGGTCTGTCTGTCGGTCTGTCTGTCGGTCTGTCTGTCGGTCTGTCTGTCGGTCTGTCTGTCGGTCTGTCTGTCGGTCTGTCTGTCGGTCTGTCTGTCGGTCTGTCTGTCGGTCTGTCTGTCGGTCTGTCTGTCGGTCTGTCTGTCGGTCTGTCTGTCGGTCTGTCTGTCGGTCTGTCTGTCGGTCTGTCTGTCGGTCTGTCTGTCGGTCTGTCTGTCGGTCTGTCTGTCGGTCTGTCTGTCGGTCTGTCTGTCGGTCTGTCTGTCGGTCTGTCTGTCGGTCTGTCTGTCGGTCTGTCTGTCGGTCTGTCTGTCGGTCTGTCTGTCGGTCTGTCTGTCGGTCTGTCTGTCGGTCTGTCTGTCGGTCTGTCTGTCGGTCTGTCTGTCGGTCTGTCTGTCGGTCTGTCTGTCGGTCTGTCTGTCGGTCTGTCTGTCGGTCTGTCTGTCGGTCTGTCTGTCGGTCTGTCTGTCGGTCTGTCTGTCGGTCTGTCTGTCGGTCTGTCTGTCGGTCTGTCTGTCGGTCTGTCTGTCGGTCTGTCTGTCGGTCTGTCTGTCGGTCTGTCTGTCGGTCTGTCTGTCGGTCTGTCTGTCTGTCGGTGTGTCTGTCGGTCTGTCTGTCTGTCGGTCTGTCTGTCGGTCTGTCTGTCTGTCGATCTGTCTGTCGGCCTGTCTGTCGGTCTGTCTGTCGGTCCGTCTGTCGGTCTGTCTGTCGGTCTGTCTGTCGGTCTGTCTGTCGGTCTGTCTGTCTGTCGGTCTGTCTGTCTGTCGGTCTGTCTGTCTGTCGGTCTGTCTGTCTGTCGGTCTGTCGGTCTGTCTGTCTGTCGGTCTGTCTGTCTGTCGGTCTGTCTGTCTGTCGGTCTGTCTGTCGGTCTGTCTGTCTGTCTGTCTGTCGGTCTGTCTGTCGTTCTGTCTGTCGGTCTGTCTGTCGGTCTGTCTGTCGGTCTGTCTGTCGGTCTGTCTGTCGGTCTGTCTGTCGGTCTGTCTGTCGGTCTGTCTGTCGGTCTGTCTGTCGGTCTGTCTGTCGGTCTGTCTGTCGGTCTGTCTGTCGGTCTGTCTGTCGGTCTGTCTGTCGGTCTGTCTGTCGGTCTGTCTGTCGGTCTGTCTGTCGGTCTGTCTGTCGGTCTGTCTGTCGGTCTGTCTGTCGGTCTGTCTGTCGGTCTGTCTGTCGGTCTGTCTGTCGGTCTGTCTGTCGGTCTGTCTGTCGGTCTGTCTGTCGGTCTGTCTGTCGGTCTGTCTGTCGGTCTGTCTGTCGGTCTGTCTGTCTGTCGGTCTGTCTGTCGGTCTGTCTGTCGGTCTGTCTGTCGGTCTGTCTGTCGGTCTGTCTGTCGGTCTGTCTGTCGGTCTGTCTGTCGGTCTGTCTGTCGGTCTGTCTGTCGGTCTGTCTGTCGGTCTGTCTGTCGGTCTGTCTGTCGGTCTGTCTGTCGGTCTGTCTGTCGGTCTGTCTGTCGGTCTGTCTGTCGGTCTGTCTGTCGGTCTGTCTGTCGGTCTGTCTGTCGGTCTGTCTGTCGGTCTGTCTGTCGGTCTGTCTGTCGGTCTGTCTGTCGGTCTGTCTGTCGGTCTGTCTGTCGGTCTGTCTGTCGGTCTGTCTGTCGGTCTGTCTGTCGGTCTGTCTGTCTGTCGGTCTGTCTGTCGGTCTGTCTGTCGGTCTGTCGGTCTGTCGGTCTGTCGGTCTGTCTGTCTGTCGGTCTGTCTGTCGGTCTGTCTGTCGGTCTGTCTGTCGGTCTGTCTGTCGGTCTGTCTGTCGGTCTGTCTGTCGGTCTGTCTGTCGGTCTGTCTGTCGGTCTGTCTGTCGGTCTGTCTGTCGGTCTGTCTGTCGGTCTGTCTGTCGGTCTGTCTGTCGGTCTGTCTGTCGGTCTGTCTGTCGGTCTGTCTGTCGGTCTGTCTGTCGGTCTGTCTGTCGGTCTGTCTGTCGGTCTGTCTGTCGGTCTGTCTGTCGGTCTGTCTGTCGGTCTGTCTGTCGGTCTGTCTGTCGGTCTGTCTGTCGGTCTGTCTGTCGGTCTGTCTGTCGGTCTGTCTGTCGGTCTGTCTGTCGGTCTGTCTGTCGGTCTGTCTGTCGGTCTGTCTGTCGGTCTGTCTGTCGGTCTGTCTGTCTGTCGGTCTGTCGGTCTGTCTGTCGGTCTGTCTGTCGGTCTGTCTGTCGGTCTGTCTGTCGGTCTGTCTGTCGGTCTGTCTGTCTGTCGGTCTGTCTGTCTGTCGGTCTGTCTGTCTGTCGGTCTGTCTGTCTGTCGGTCTGTCTGTCTGTCGGTCTGTCTGTCTGTCGGTCTGTCTGTCTGTCGGTCTGTCTGTCTGTCGGTCTGTCTGTCTGTCGGTCTGTCTGTCTGTCTGTCGGTCTGTCGGTCGGTCTGTCGGTCGGTCTGTCGGTCGGTCTGTCGGTCGGTCTGTCGGTCGGTCTGTCGGTCTGTCGGTCTGTCGATCTGTCGGTCTGTCGGTCTGTCGGTCTGTCGGTCTGTCGGTCTGTCGGTCTGTCGGTCTGTCGGTCTGTCGGTCTGTCGGTCTGTCGGTCTGTCGGTCTGTCGGTCTGTCGGTCTGTCGGTCTGTCGGTCTGTCGGTCTGTCGGTCTGTCGGTCTGTCGGTCTGTCGGTCTGTCGGTCTGTCGGTCTGTCGGTCTGTCGGTCTGTCGGTCTGTCGGTCTGTCGGTCTGTCGGTCTGTCGGTCTGTCGGTCTGTCGGTCTGTCGGTCTGTCGGTCTGTCGGTCTGTCGGTCTGTCGGTCTGTCGGTCTGTCGGTCTGTCGGTCTGTCGGTCTGTCGGTCTGTCGGTCTGTCGGTCTGTCGGTCTGTCGGTCTGTCGGTCTGTCGGTCTGTCGGTCTGTCGGTATGTCGGTCTGTCGGTCTGTCGGTCTGTCGGTCTGTCGGTCTGTCGGTCTGTCGGTCTGTCGGTCTGTCGGTCTGTCGGTCTGTCGGTCTGTCGGTCTGTCGGTCTGTCGGTCTGTCGGTCTGTCGGTCTGTCGGTCTGTCGGTCTGTCGGTCTGTCGGTCTGTCGGTCTGTCGGTCTGTCGGTCTGTCGGTCTGTCGGTATGTCGGTCTGTCGGTCTGTCGGTCTGTCGGTCTGTCGGTCTGTCGGTCTGTCGGTCTGTCGGTCTGTCGGTCTGTCGGTCGGTCGGTCTGTCGGTCCGTCGGTCGGTCGGTCCGTCGGTCCGTCGGTCCGTCGGTCCGTCGGTCCGTCGGTCGGTCGGTCCGTCGGTCGGTCGGTCCGTCGGTCTGTCGGTCCGTCGGTCTGTCGGTCTGTCGGTCTGTCGGTCTGTCGGTCTGTCGGTCTGTCGGTCTGTCGGTCTGTCGGTCTGTCGGTCTGTCGGTCTGTCGGTCTGTCGGTCTGTCGGTCTGTCGGTCTGTCGGTCTGTCGGTCTGTCGGTCTGTCGGTCTGTCGGTCTGTCGGTCTGTCGGTCTGTCGGTCTGTCGGTCTGTCGGTCTGTCGGTCTGTCGGTCTGTCGGTCTGTCGGTCTGTCGGTCTGTCGGTCTGTCGGTCTGTCGGTCTGTCGGTCTGTCGGTCGAACGGTCGGTCGGTCTGTCGGTCGGTCGGTCGGTCGGTCTGTCGGTCTGTCGGTCTGTCGGTCTGTCGGTCTGTCGGTCTGTCGGTCTGTCGGTCTGTCGGTCTGTCGGTCTGTCGATCTGTCGGTCTGTCGGTCTGTCGGTCTGTCGGTCTGTCGGTCTGTCGGTCTGTCGGTCTGTCGGTCTGTCGGTCTGTCGGTCTGTCGGTCTGTCGGTCTGTCGGTCTGTCGGTCTGTCGGTCTGTCGGTCTGTCGGTCTGTCGGTCTGTCGGTCTGTCGGTCTGTCGGTCTGTCGGTCTGTCGGTCTGTCGGTCTGTCGGTCTGTCGGTCTGTCGGTCTGTCGGTCTGTCGGTCTGTCGGTCTGTCGGTCTGTCGGTCTGTCGGTCTGTCGGTCTGTCGGTCTGTCGGTCTGTCGGTCTGTCGGTCTGTTGGTCTGTCGGTCTGTCGGTCTGTCGGTCTGTCTGTTGGCGTTTTTCTAGCTTCGTAATCTCAGTGACCGCTGCATGGATTGTAATGAAATTTGGGCAGCGATATGCTGTGCTGTCGTAGTAGGTAATGTTCCTATAATTTTGGAAATCGTTGTGCGGGGGGCGGAGTAATTAACAAAAAAAAATGTCCAAATATTCCTCAAACTTCGTTTTTAGGCGTTTTAGGGGTTCCTGATCATTTTCTATTTTTTTTTTTGGGTGGGGGTGAATTTGGGGTGGTTGGGGTGGGGGGTTGGAAAAAATCGTTATATTCATAATGGGCCTGTGAATGGAAATCCTAGCGGCATAATACACTTTTTTAGGCCCATCCGAACATTGCCTTGCTTATTATAGAAACCGAGGGAGTTGAAGAATTTGTGATGTATACATACGAGTGCTGTTTTAGACCATTATATTATTATATTGAATTGATTTTAGTGAAATTTTGACACAGTATTACAACAGCGGCCAGGATGGAAAACGCGTATGTCATCATTATGTGTGGGAAGTACTGAGTCAATCAACTTGACTGCATTTTTTATAGATATTCTTTTGCTTTTACTTCCCACACCGATTTTGAGATAATACACTTTTTGGGCGTTTTATGATGTCTACATAACGAAGATCCACGTCACTCATTTCCGTCGGTCTGTCTGTCTGTACGCGTTCTTCTAGCCAAGTAATCTCAGCAATCGCTGCATGGATTGTGATGAAATTTGGGCAGCGATATACTGTGAGGTCGTAGAAGGTAACGTTCCTATAATTTTTAAAATCGGTGCATAGGCGGTGGAGTAATTAGCAAAAAACAAAGAAAGACAAATTTAGGCGTTTTAGGGCTTCCTGATCATTTTCTACTTTTTGGGGGTGGGGGTGAAATTGGGGTGGTTGGGGGGTGGGTGGGTTGTAAAACTGAAAAGTTTGTTGCTTCCATAATAGACTGTCCACAGAACCTGTAAAGGAAGACCTAGTGACATAAATAACTTTTTTAGGTCCATCCCAACGGTCCATCCGAACATTGCCTTGCCTATTACAGAAACCCAAGGAATTTTTTCTGGTGTAAACATACGAGTATTGCTATATTGTGTAACGAGGAAAATGTTGAATTGATTTTAATGGAATTATGATACAGTGTTACCACCGTGGCGAGGGTGGAAGATGCGTATGGTTTTTATAAATCGTGCCAGCGGCGGCGCTGAAATAATAAAAAACTAAAAATATAAAAACAGCTAAAACTTCGTTTTTAAGCGTTTTAGAGGTTTCTGATCATTTTCTGCGTTTTTTTTGGGTAGGGGTGAAATTGGGATGTTTGGGGGGTGGGGCGTGGGGGGTTGAAAAACTGATAATATGTTTTATTCATCATAGGCTATCCACTAACCTATGAAGGAAGACCTAGCAACATAAATCATCTTTTTAGGTCCATCCGAACAGTGCCTAGCCTATTACCGAAACTAAGGACTTAGAATTTTCTGTATACATACGAGTATTTATTGTTTTAGATCGTTTTGTATTTTGTAACGTGGAAACTATTAAATTGATTTTAATGAAATTTTTACACAGTATTACTACTGTGGTGAGGATGGAAGACGCGTATGGTTGTTACAAATGGGGTCAGTGGCAGCGTAGCGATAATCAATAAACGAAAAATATGAAAACAGCTCAAGCTTTGTTTTTGGATGTTTTAGGGGTCCCTAGAAAAGACATAAGACAGTTTTAGGGGGGGCTGTCAATGATTTGGTTGCAGGGGGATCTCAGACTAAGGCTTCATGCTATGGGAAAATAATAAACTGGTATCACAATAATGTGTGGGAAGTACTGAGTCAATCAACTTGACTTCATTTTTTTGGACCGTTGCAAATATCTATACGTCCTATTTTTTCAATACCAATGTTTGTACATTTATACCGGGCTTTCACTTTATATGCTTAGTTAGGTATAGAAGTGGGAAATTTATTATTATTATTATTATATGAGAAAAAGAGAGTGTGAGTTAAGCTCTTAAATAAAGTCTTAAAAAAATGTAGATGCCCTCAACATGTATTTGTATTTGAAGAATATTGTATCTAAAGGTGACACATCACATTAAAATTGCTAAATTGCTAAATTAATTACTTTTGTTTTCTACAGTTTTTCCTTTCACTAACAAGGTTTTTCGCCAGTATCTCTTGAGTACATGAATAGCGCTATATTCTAAAGGGTTATTATACCTACATATCTGCCGACCTAACTTTTTTTCTTTACAGCTTGGACGACCTACTAAGGGCAGGAATCACGTTAGCAGAAAACGTAGTAGTTGTAAATAAGGAGCTGTCTAACTCTGCAGAAGAAGATTCACTTGCCGACTGTAATACAATTGTGGCTGTACAGACTATGTTTAAGTAAGTAAGCATTGGCATCTGAAGATACTAACAGCATAATAATCATTAATATGATAAATCAAATTTTACAATAGATATAAGAGGCTTTGAGAAAACTAATTTTTCTTCGTCTCCTCAGTTCCGGTAAAATTAAGAACTTCTACCATATGTATTTGTCAATATTTTGTTACTGATTTTTTTTTTGAGATTATTCGTCGACTGCGTCTACAAAACTCCATATAGCCATTAGAGTCTAGACATTCGCTTATGATAATTATTTCACAATCTTGATAGTAAAAATTGAAACGGTTCACCCGTTTTCACAATAATTTTTGTATTATTTACTTGGCTATCATACATAAATAGTTTATAACTTCCATGTGTAGCAACTATTTCCTCATTATACTAGACGTTTTCATAATTGTTACATTGTACCACTTTATATTCTTTTTCCCATCTCTACTATCCCTTTTCACCTGGTATACTAATCTGCGCAGACAGAGAGAGCCATTCTTGCTAATGAGTGGGGAGTATGCTCTCTCTCTCTCTCTCTACCAATCTTACCTTGCATGGAAATACATACTTCTTGTTCCCTTTCGATTTTTGAACCTCGAGCAGTAAACACCTAAAACAGCTATGTCTGTGTAAGACAATTTTTATGTGTGTAATTATGTTGTAACCGAGGTAAGGAATTTATATTCCCAATGCAAAAACATAATGATTTGATTGCTATGGTTTCGCATATTTTTATTGCTTCTGATTTTATTTTACAGCTACGTGGAGGAATGGGATTTTTCCGATTTGTACGGATCTCACGGGGTCTAATAGCGCGAATCAACCTCAAACACATAAAATATTTGATTCTTCGTTTTCTTCTCCACCCCAACGATATAAAAATCAAGAGAAATCCCACCTCTCGAAACCCATAAGTCCTATGGGAATCACTTAATCCAA
Source organism: Callosobruchus maculatus (assembly GCA_951848785.1). Lineage (NCBI taxonomy): Eukaryota > Metazoa > Arthropoda > Insecta > Coleoptera > Chrysomelidae > Callosobruchus > Callosobruchus maculatus. The sequence continues at coordinate 14,668,829 of CATOUR010000026.1, read as the reverse complement.
AACCTGCTTGAAAGGCCACGGCTAATTTGGAGCTAGGATACTTTTTGCCCGGGCCATTTGCCCATAACGATGATGTTTTTCCTGTCCAAAACTAATTGCCTTCAAATAAACAGAAACTAACAATATTGCAGTTTCGTGTTGACAGAGTTGATTTTTTAGAGGATGCGAGTGGTACATAGCCGCACCAGTCTGAGTTTTAGAAAGGGTCCCTAGTAACGTTACTAGACGTTTGATCTTTTACCGAAATGGTTCGTGTCCTGTGTTCATTTATTGATTTATTTATTATTATTAAACGACTAAAATGTTACGAAAAGAAAACGTCAAGACCATCTACAAGCCCACAAGAAAGATACAGGAGTATTTGAGAACGGTAAAGGATAAAAGAGACCCACTCACAACACCGGGGGTTTATCGCATACCATGCGAAGCGATCGATAAATATAAGGATTGCAGAACATAAGGCTAGCTGTCGACTAGGTTATACGGACAAATCCGCGGTAATCGAACATGTGATTAAGGAAGGAGGCCACAAGATCAAATTTGAAGAAACTGAGGTTCTTGCAGCAACGTCTTCATACTGTCACGACGGCCTCTTTTTCAGTACTCCAAGGAATCAAACTGGACGCAACTTTCACCGTTTTACTTCACAACTCAATACAATATCTCTTCACCTTATCTCTGCTACAACTCAACTCAACTACACTACTGCCACGCTACTCGTGGCGCCTTATATACTTCATCGAACCATCTAGAATATTCAAGACATTCCGATGACATTCTAGAACGCCCATCCGTTAGTCCCGAAAATTCCAGACGATTCGATGACGTTTACACGTCAAAGATCTAACCTAACACTTTGACTTTACATCATGCATGACAACTAATACACAATAGACGAATACGTTACAATGCTATGCCAGACTTAACAGTGAAGCCATCGAAATACAAAAACACCACAATAGTTTCAATAGAAAAGAAGAAATACAGAAAGTCAACCGGACATGGGTTGCCATCCAAAGGACCTGAAGACTCCGCCATATCGTAAGGAGACGGGGCTACTAAGGCTACCTGGTTGGGCCGCGTCACCGTTAAGAGGTATAAATACAAGTGCAGATGCACCAGCCGTCAGTATTTAGGAATTCGCCGAAATGAAACAGCTTCTGAAGATGCCATCCGCTTGTGGTGGCGAAACATTAAGCCTTACCGCTAAACGACGCCGGCCTAAAAACCCAAAAACCACAAATTCAAATTCATTCAACGGCTAAAACCGTTATAACAAATATCAGCCGAGTGACTACCATCTGTTTTTGGTCTTGGACAACCATATGCGGAATCGGCGATTTGAAAATTGAGAGGCTTTGAAAAACGAAATGACACACCTCTACAGTTTCCAAAAGCAAGATTTTTATAAAAATGGATCTTGTGTCTAGATGAGAATTTTCTGAATAAATCTAAGTTTAACCCACTTTTTTGTAACTATTTCTAAACTTTCAAAACCTTTTTCCATGAACATGTGATGGCGAACATTTTAATCTTTGAATATCAAGTGAATCATGCACTGTATATTTATTAATTATCTAACAAAAGAGTCGCTGAACATCATTCTTAGTTTCTAGCCATATATTGTTGTGTTAAAATGGCTTAAGGCCCGGTCAAACAGAGAACGCGGCGGTCCGGCGTTCTCTAACAATACAATGGAACGCTGTAACGCGGCGGTCTAGAACGCGGCGTTCGGCGTTCCATTGTATTGTTAGAGAACGCCGGACCGCCGCGTTCTCTGTTTGACCAGGCCTTTATTGTTTTATGTGAATTTTATGTTTCATTTTTTTTATAACATTCCTTACGTAAAAGTACCTAGCAGTCAGATTTGCTAATAAAGAATGCAATGAAAAGATCTGTTGGACATTTGTGTGATTTCGTTTTACAAGGGGTGAGGAAAAAGTTGTAAATTCTGGAACATAATTTATATTTTTTTTATTTATCACGATTCGACCACCCCAGAAGGAGAGCACCCACACCAGGCCGGTATCGGAAGCCGACTCTGGGCAAGGTGGCGGTGCCTCGGATCGCTCTGACGACGACATACGCAACAACATGGACCGTTTTAGGTGGACGACGGAACTGAAAGATGACCTGCTGAGCTGCTACGAGAGCAGTAGACCGCGCCGTAGGGGATACATGTCCCGCATGCATGGGAAGTGGTGTGAAATGTATCCAAAGTATAACACAATTACCTCCCAGAGCTTGCGGAACCAGGTATTTTACCTTCGGGGGCAGGGATACGTTCGTGCTCCAGCTCAGCCTGCTCCTCCGGTGACTGAAAGGCCTGTTAACCAAGCTAAAATGTCGCCGATGAGGCCCGCTGAGAGGGAAATCGACGAAGCCGTCTCACCTGGAGATTTCAGTGACCGAAGGGCCTTGCATAACAACTAGAGGTCCTTCAAGCTGGCAGATTTAAAGGGAGAGGATGAGGCGGTGAGTGAACGCCTATCGGAGGTCTCTGACATTTGGAGCATCAATTGCGAAATTTACGCTGCGGCTCTGAGGCTGGCTGGACAGGGGAGAGTGAGAGACTCTCCTGTCGAGAGAGCACAGAGGCGGGTGCGCCAAATGGAAGCGAAATTCCAGTTGGCTCGCCAAGAAGCATCCCGTATTCAGTGTGTGATGGAATACAGAGCGGCCGGTAGGCCTTTTACGCGCCGCGTGCGCCAGATAGCCCGAGAGCTAAGGCGCGACCATCACACGCTCATTCAAGCGGTACTGGTTGTTGTCAAGCAGCATTGTCTTGACAGGATACGGATGCTAATCGCTGCTAAACAATCACTGGTGACGCGGGCGAGAGGTTTGGAGGAAAACAGAATGTTTTCCGAAAAGCCTGCTCGTCTCTTCCAACAGCGACCACCAGTCATAGAGCAGGCGCCAACTGCTGATCGCGTGGAGACTTTCTGGAGGGGCATTTACGAACAGCCCAAACCTCTCCAAGCAGATACTCCGGCCTTGGCGCAGTTCGAGTCCGTTTGTAGGAGGACTCCAAACTTGAATGTACTGCGTCACCCGATAAACACGGAAGAAATTCTTGGTGCCTTACGAGGCGCAAAGAATTTCGCAGCTCCTGGCCCGGATGGCATAAACACCTACTGGTCGAAAGAGTTTCCCAGTTGCCACCGGCATTTAGCTAGAGCTTTTAACTCGTGGCTAAATCAGGAGCAGCCAATTCCGGCTTGGTTTGTCGAGGGTCGAACCGTGCTTCTCCCGAAGACCGGAGATTTGTCTGATCCTAAAAACTACAGGCCAATAACATGTCTGAGCGCATGTTACAAGCTCTTCACCAGAATCTTGTACATGCGTATCCTTCAAGCTGTAAATCCCGTATTTCTCAGCGTATGTGAACAAAGAGGGTCTAAGAAAGGAATAGCTGACTGCAGGGATAACCTGTTGATAGACCGCTGTGTCACACAGGACTCCGTGCAGTACCTGCGAAACCTTTCTATGGCCTCGATCGACTATCGGAAGGCATTCGACACTACGTCTCATGAACTGATTGTGCGGCTGTTGGAATGTCTTTCGGTAGATGATCAAATAGTGGGATGCATCAAACAACTGATGCCGCTCTGGAAGACTCGGTTCACTATAACATTGGGTGAAACCAGGGTTCGAACAGAGTTGGTATCATTTAAAAGAGGGGTCTTCCAAGGAGACTCCTTGAGTCCCTTGCTCTTTTGCATCTCGCTACTGCCTTTGTCCATAGCGCTGAAAAATACTAAGGGATACAGCTGTGGCAAGCCCAATTACCGGAGGCACAAGGTCACCCACTTATTTTACATGGATGACCTGAAACTCTATGCCTCCGGACAACGCGATTTAGAGCAGTCGCTGAGGGTAGTACAGGATTACAGTCAAGCTATTGGTATGGAGTTCGGGATAGACAAATGTGCCATGGTTCATCTCAAAAGAGGACGTTGCGGAGATAGTGAAGATGAGGAGCAGCTCGTTGATGGGAGCATCTTGCGACAACTGCATGCCGGAGATACTTATACCTACCTTGGAGTGGCTCAGCGTCACATCCAAGAGGCAGAATTGGTCAAAGAGTGTCTCCGCCGCAAGTATTTGCACCGACTCCGGCAGATCTGGTCGTCAGAACTGTCCGGCAAAAACAAAGTCGCTGCCACGAACATGCTTGCGGTCCCATTGTTGTTATACAGCTTTGGTGCTATCCACTGGAAAGTGGAAGAGCTGCGACAAATCGACATAAAGACCCGCAAAAGGATGAGTATGGAGGGAAGTCTACATCCTAGATCCTCTGTCCCGCGAATATACCTCCCGCGACACCTGGGAGGGCGTGGACTATTGAGTTTGGAGCGTCTGCACAACAGAGTAGTACTGGCCACTGCCTGCTATGTTACGACGAGCACCGATCCCCTGATCCGCTTTGTGCGAGAGCACGAGATTGCGGGTAAAGGAGCCTTCCTTTTTAGAGCAGCAACACGGGCAGCCGAAGAACTTAGTCTCACCCTCGACTTCACGCGGAGGTGTCAGCAGTCCGTTACGGAACTTGCTCCCGCACAATTAAAAACCCGGATTAAAACTGCTGAAGTCCAATTGCTTTTAAGACTTCACAAAGATAAACCAATGCACGGAATCTTCTACAAACATCTAGAAGAGCATGGTTTATCTGAGCAGTTGCCCTTCTCCTTCCTAAGGTCTAATGGGTTGAAGTCGGAGACTGGGAGCTTTATAATGGCTTGCCAAGACGGTGTCTTCAGCACCTTAGTATACCGTAGCCGGATTATGGGTATGGATGTGCCCGATATCCGCTGTAGAGCCTGCCTGCAAGCGCCAGAGACCCTTACGCACCTCTTGTCGGCGTGTAAGGTGTACGCTGGCACAGCCTACGTCTATCGGCACAACGCGGCTCTACGAGTGCTATACTACCATTTAAGGCACTCATACGGTATAGATGAGACACCGGTGCTGCCGTATGCTCCAGGGGACATTGAGTCCGTTGTGGAGAACGAGAGGTGCCGAATTTACTGGAACTACTCATTCTCCACGCTCGAGCTGATACATGCAAATAAGCCCGACATAGTCCTCCTCGACTACCAACAAAAGGCGATGTTCGTTATCGAGTTCTCGGCGCCTGCCGAGGGGAACATCGTCTCTAAGGAGGAGGAAAAGCGGACCAAGTATCAGGAGCTCCTCGGACAACTTCGCAGGCTCTGGCCGGACTACACTGTGAGTCTGCTAGTAATGGTCATTGGATCCCTAGGTGGTATGAGGGATACGCTGCTCTCTGCACTGCGCAAAATGTCGGTGTGCCGTGCGGCGGCGCACATTTTAGCCGCCAGAATGCAGAAGGCAGTCATCCATGGGTCCCTTCGTCTGCTTAGGACGCACGATTCGCGGACCCAGTGATTGCTCACCTCACGGTGTGATGGGTAGTCACTGGGAAATGGAACAGCAGCCCGGTGTGTCGGAGTCCGGGTTGCACCTTTTTTGTTTTTGTTTTGTTTATATATACATTATTAAACCATCGTTGTCCTGTTTTCATTTCTTGACGGCTAGCTAGACTCACGCACGCACCCACAGGCCCTTGTCTTATGCAGTCTGATTGAGCAGCTGGTTGCTATGGGCAGTATGTTGGTTGGTGGCTTATCGCCAATCAGTATTTATTGGTACAAAATTTAAAAAAATACTAATACACTAAAAGAGCGAAGCAAAATAAAAAATAAGCATACATAAAATGTACTAATACCATCCGATAAATAAAAAAAATTCTTGTCAGGCTTCAGTTAACATTGGCGGTAGGTTAAGACACCTGAGACAAATGACTGATTTTTCTGTTCAGTTTTCTCATGATTTCATTTATTTCAGGTTTTTTCCTAGTACAAAAAGCATCACAGAGCTATCGCAGTCGTCAAATATGAGATTCATGCAGTTCAGACCTCACGACAAGTATGCGTTGCATCTCTCCAAAATAGAAAAGGTAACTGTGGAACTCTATATTGTCTAGCCAGCTATTCAGTACGTTTTTCCCCAAAATCATTTTGGTTGCATAATGGCAAACTCATCTCTGATGGCCTTGGCAAGTAACCACTATACTTATACGAAAACAGAATGGGACTGCCATAATACCTTAAAGACACTGGCGAAGATCAAGGTGGATGCCTAGTCACAAATGAGTGGGTGGTAGCGAGAGGGCCGACAGGTGTGCCAAGGAAGGCTCTGAACTCCCCCTCATCGGGACAGAACCAGCATGTGGTATACTACAAATACATGGTACGGACAGCTGTCACCAGTTGGGTGTCAAATGAGCACCAGAAGCGCTGGGACAGAGTGGTGGGAACTGTTCAGTCTAAGAAGATACTGAGGGGATCCTCGAGTTCTAATACCGCATACGCTCTGAGATTGAGCAGGAAGGAACTACGAAAGGTGGTTGGATTTCTAGCTGGCCATTGGACGTTCAGTGCATACCTGCAAAAGCTGGGGATTGAAGTGGCAAACCGATTATGCAGGAAGTGCGGTGAGGCAGAGGAAACAGCTAAGCATGTTATCTTCGACTGTCCTGCCCTGAATGACAGCAGGAGCTTCTATCTGAATGTAGGCCGGAAGACAAAACAGGAGAGCATAGACCAATGCATCTCAAAGTTCGCAAAGAACATAGGATGAGACCCTGATCCCTTTGACCTGGAGTGCACAATAAGCCTTTAGGCTGAGCGCCAACTGTTAGTGCAACTGAAACCTAACCTCCTCACTACCAGAAAAAAAATGAAGTCAAGTTGATTGACTCAGTACTTCCCACACATTACGGTGATACCAGTTTATTATTTTCCCATAGCATAAAGCTATAGTCTGAGACCCTTTGCAACCAAATAATCGCCAGCCCCCCCTCCTAAAATTGTCTTATGCCGCTAGGTCTTCCCGTCACAGGTCAATGAACAACCTATTATCAATACCACAGTTTTACAACGCCCCACCCCCCAACTACCCCAATTTCACCCCCACCCAAAGAAAGGTAGTAAATGATCAGGAGCCCCTTAACCCAGACGGCACAATACAGGGTGTCCAGTTAGTGGGTAATTTCTTCGATATCTCGCAAAGTGTACCTGATAGAAGAAAATATCAAATACAAAAATTATTTGGTTACTTAAGATGCATATTCTAAAAATATTTTGAAATATACAGGGTGTTGCGGGAAAGTAAGATATTGACCAACTTATTTTTTTTATATGGAACTAAAACTTTTTTTTAAATTCTTTTAGTTTCAATCATTGATCTCTATTTGACCCTAAAATATTTTTGGGATAGGTTGCGACGTTGCCAAGTTATAATTTATTTTCTACTAATTTCCGGATTTGCAAGGTCGCAAGTAAGATGTCCAAATTGATATATTCCTTTAACTTTTCTTAATAATATTATACAGCGAATTACTTGAATATTAAGTGGATATTAGTCTGGATGTTACCAGCAGTTTGTATCTACAGGGTGTTTTTGGCAGAATATTAAATTACAGAAACTTAAAGGTCATTTTACTTTGTTTTTTTAAATGTAACACCCTGTATGTTTTATTTTAAATCGAAATATCCACTAATACTCTATCTCCCTATCCCTATTTTTTAAATGTAGCACCCTGTATGTTTTATTTTAAATCGAAATATCCACTAATACCCTATCTCGCCTTGTAATTTTTTTTTTCGCATGTGCGGCGTTGCCAAGTTATAAACTATTTTTCCAAATTTTTAAACAAGTATCCCCGATTTTAATGTATTTTTAATAGAATCTTCTACTTATTTTTATTGCAATGATTTGCACGTGTCGAACTTAGTAAGATCTCAAAATTTCAAAATTTTGTTTCCATTAATTACTGAGATACGGCAACGCCGCTTTTTCAGTAAACGGTACCGGAACGCTTAAATATTTCCATAACCGCCACAGCTGGAGAGGTAAAATTCAATACTTGAGGGTTTTTGAACATACAGATTTCAAAAACGCCAGCAGCAGTGTTGTCAGATTTATCACTTTTTACGTTAGACTTCATAAATAGGACATTACATTTAAAATTATGACGTAAAAATGGTAAATCTGACAACAATGCTGTTAGATTTTTTGAATTCTGTATGTTCAAACACCCCCAAGTATCGAATTTCACATCTCCAGCTGTGGCGATTTTGGAAATATTTAAGCGTTCCGGTACCGTTTACTGAAAAAGCGGTGTTGCCGTATCTCAGTAATTATTAGAAACAAAATGTTGAAATTTTGAGATCTTACTAAGTTCGACATGTGCAATTCATTGCAATAAAAATAAGTAGAGGATTCTATTAAAAATACATTAAAATCGGGGATATTTGTTTAAAAATTTGAAAAAATAATTTATAACTTGGCAATGCCGCAAACGCGAAAAAAATTACAAGGCGAGATAGGGTATTAGTAGATATTTCGATTTAAAATAAAACTTACAGGGTGTTACATTTAAAAAGCAAAGTAAGATGACCTTGAAGTTGCCGTAATTTTAAATTCTGCCAAAAACACCCTGTAGATACAAATTGCTGATAACATCCAAAATAATATCCACTCAGTATGCAGGCAACCCGCTGTTTAATATTGTTGAGAAAACTTTAAAGGAATATATCAATTTGGACGTATTACTTGCGACCTTGCAAATCCAGAAATTAATAGAAAATAAATTATAACTTGGCAACGTCGCAACCGATCCCAAAAATATTTTAGGGTTGAATATAGATTAATGATGGAAACTAGAACAATTTAAGAAAAAGTTATAGTTTCATATAAAAAAATCAAGTTGATCACTATTCTACTTTCCCGCAACACCCTGTATATTTTAAAATATTTTTAGAATATGCGTCTTAAGTAACCAAATAACTTTTATATTTGACATTTTCTTCTATCAGGTATACTTTGCGAGAAATCGAAGAATTACGCACTAACTGGACACCCTGTATATTCCTGGATTATCCTTATTTAATCCAAAATAGATGGAGAATATTCAGAACATTAACAGAATGTTCTATGGATGTTTTTGTTGGTCTCATTCCCATGAGGATGTACTAGGAATATTGCGTCATGATTATTCCATGAACGTGTCGATAAAAATATTCTGGTAATATTCATAAATTAATATCTAAGGAATAATCTATGAATATGCAATTTGGTATGATTCTTAATGTAGGCGTGGCACCGTTACAGGTTATGTTAGGTTTGAGAATTTTGAGGTTAGCTTCATTCGTTACGGTGGCGGTGGTCGATGGTGCCTGCTTGTGCTTATGCATTTTTCTCCTGTGATAATTGGATAGTTATCCGTGTTGTGGAACGTGATTTTCACTTGTTATTTAGTTCATAACTTCATCTAGGAGCGACTAGGCTGAGTATAACTATTTTGTTTCTATAAATTACCGACTTTGTAGCACCATGTGGTAGTCAGAGTCTAATAATCTTCTAGTCTTACTTGTCGTAGGTACCCTAATTAATATATAATAGCAACCACTAACAACACATTTGCTATGCTTGTGACTATAAATTTCCAATATTTATTCTCTTACGTGGTACCCACTTTTGCTCTAAATGCAGGACCTAAAATTGATTAAAATGCAACGACAATATTGTGGTCAAAATTTATCATTGTAGTTAATGAAGCGTATTTGAATGTACATCGTATGCTTTAAAATAAAACGGGTCTTTTTTGTTTTGCAGGATAATACAGGGGGACGACTCGGTCCAATGAAATGTGTTTTTTTAATGTGTATATTAAACCTATACAATTATAAGTACGGGTTCCGTTTTATATTTCTTTTTTTTTCATTAACCTCTATAATTATTATTGTGTGCCTAAATCACCGCTGCCCAAAACACTGTGTGAAAGATGGATACTAGGTTATATATGTATACTACCCGCGTTATGTACCTAGGCAGGCAACAAGACTTACAAATAAATGAAATAAAGTGATAAAAGGTATTGGTTTCCTTCCGACATATATTCTTCAAAGATATACTAGGAATCTTCCTAGAATATTCGATATATCTTAATAACAATCGTAGAATATTCTGAGAGAATAACCCTACGTATGTTTCTTCAAAGATATTATACCAGGAATCTTCCTACAATATACCATTCATCTTAAAAAAAATCGTAGAATATTCTAAGGGAATAACCTATGCACATCTTTTGGATTCCCATTTTCACATTCCTGGAATTTTCATCAGATAATCTATATATTCATGGACTTTTCATGGAATGATACAGTGTTCCAAAATGGTGACTCTTAGAATGTTCCTAGAATAATTATATTGTGCTGTCTGGGAAAACATCTAAAAACGAAGTTTCAGTTGTTTTCATACTTTTAGTTTTTTGATTATTGCTTGCTATAAATACTCATATGTATACAGAAAATTCCAAGTCCCTTAGTTGCCGTAATAGGGTAGGCAATGTTCGGATGGACCTAAAAAGGTGATCTATGTCACTAAGTCTTCCTTCACAGGTTAGTGGACAGCCTATTATGAATACAAGAAATGTTTCAGTTCCTCAACTCCCCAACCCCTAACTACCCAAATTTCACCCCCACCCAACAAAAACGCAGTAAATGATCAGAAACCTCTAAAATGCTTAGAAACGAGGTTTGAGCTGTTTTTATATTTTTAGTTTGTTTTAGTATTTCTGCACCGCCACTGGCACGATTTATAAAAACCATAGGCGTTTTCCATCCTCGCCACGGTGGTAATACTGTGTCAAAATTTCATTAAAATCAATGCAGCAATTTCCTCGTAACACAATATAGAACGATCTAAGGCAATACTCTCGTATGTTTACACCAGAAAAAATTCCAAGTCCTTTGGTTTCTGTAATAGGCAAGGCAATGTTCGGATAGACCTAAAAAAGTTATTTATGTTGCTAGGTCTTCCTTCATAGGTCAGTGGACAGTCTATTATGGAAGCAACAAAATTTTAAATTTTACAACCTCCCACCCCCAACCACCCCACTTTGACCCCCACCCAAAGAAAGTAGAAAATGATCAGAACCCTTAAAATGCCTAAAAACGCCGCCGCCTATGTACCGATTTTCAAAATTATAGCAGCATTACCTACTACGACCCCGCAGCATATTGCTGCCTAAATTTCATCATAATCTATGCAGCGGTTACTGAGATTACGTTGATAGAAAAATGTGTACAGATAGACCGACAGACAGACCGACGGAAATGAGTGACGTGGATTTTAGTTATGTAGACATCATAAAATGCCCAAAAACGTATTTTCTCAAAATCGAAAATTTTCGCGATCACAATACTCCCCTCACCTATCGGTGTGGGAAGTAAAATGGCAATAATAGGGACACTGGTGAGGCTAATGTTGTCGTGTCAAGTCTCCTCCTCCAAAGAAATAATTCCCAAACTCCACTAGCAACTTCAAATGCAAATATCTCATATTAGAAAGCTTTATTATTGTTACCTAAACAATTAACGTGTTACTTTTTTAGCGTGAAAAGGAACGGGGTTCTCACATATCTTACATGTTTCGACTGCCTTTTGCTGCCGGAAGTGTCTTCAGTGCGAGTATGTTGGACACACTGCTCTACCAAGCGTTCGTCAAAGACTATGTGATCACATTCGTTAGACTGTTACTTGGTATTGATCAGGCGCCTGGATCTGGATTTCTTACGTCGGTAAGTTACAGTTCAGGATAATGAGTTAAAGATATTCAATTGTTGTGTTTGTATTCAAAAAAGAAAAAGAACAGACGGACAACAAAACTGCTATAATAGATATAGGGGTAAAATTAACTCGCGAAATATCAGTAAGTAAGGGAGTTAGGCTGCCATATATCTTATGAAGCCAAGATACAGAAGAAGAAGTCAATCCAGTTTCGAATATTTGCGGAACTATCAGCAGACCATTAAAAAATAAAAGAAGGAAAGATACTCAAATGAAATTTCACAAGACAATATCTGTTCTAACCCTCTTATATGGTAGTGAGACATGGACAACAACAAAAAAAAATGAAGTCAAGTTGATTGACTCAGTACTTAGTACTTCCCACACATTCTGATGATACCAGTTTTATTATTTTTTTCCCACAGCATGAAACTATAGTCCCCTGCCCCTGCAACCAAATCATCGCTCGCCCGACCGCAAAAAAGTGTTTTATTCTACTAGGTGCTTCTTTCACAGGTCACTGGACAATCTATCATAAATACAACAAATTTTTGAGTTTTACCAACCCCCACCCGCGAACCACCCCAATTTCACCCCCACCCAAAAAAAGTAGAAAATGATCAGAAACCCCTAAAACGCCTAAAAACGAAGTTTGAGGCATATTTGAAATTTCCCGTTTTTTGCTAATTACTTCGCCGCCCATACACCGATTTTCAAAATTGTAGTAACATTATCTACTACCACCCTACACCATATCGCTGCCCAAATTTCATCAAAATCTATGCAGCGGTTACTGAGATTAGGAGGCTAGAAAAACGCCAACAGACAGACAGACAGACAGACAGATAGACTTCGTTTTTAGGCGTTTTAGGGGTTCCTGATCATTTTCTACTTTTTTTTGGGTGGTTGAGTGGGGGGGCTGTAAAGCTGAAAAATTTGCTGTATTCATAATAGGCTGTCCACTGACCTGTGAAGGGAGATCTAGCGACATAAATCACCTTTTACTTCCCACACCGATAGGTGAGGGGAGTACTGTTATCGCGAAAATTTTCGATTTTGAGATAACATACTTTTTGGGCGTTTTATGATGCCTACATAACGAAAATCCACGTCACTCATTTCCGTCGGTCTGTCTGTCGGTCTGTCGGTCTGTCGGTCTGTCGGTCTGTCGGTCTGTCGGTCTGTCGGTCTGTCGATCTGTCGGTCTGTCGGTCTGTCGGTCTGTCGGTCTGTCGGTCTGTCGGTCTGTCGGTCTGTCGGTCTGTCGGTCTGTCGGTCTGTCGGTCTGTCGGTCTGTCGGTCTGTCGGTCTGTCGGTCTGTCGGTCTGTCGGTCTGTCGGTCTGTCGGTCTGTCGGTCTGTCGGTCTGTCGGTCTGTCGGTCTGTCGGTCTGTCGGTCTGTCGGTCTGTCGGTCTGTCGGTCTGTCGGTCTGTCGGTCTGTCGGTCTGTCGGTCTGTCGGTCTGTCGGTCTGTCGGTCTGTCGGTCTGTCGGTCTGTCGGTCTGTCGGTCTGTCGGTCTGTCGGTCTGTCGGTCTGTCGGTCTGTCGGTCTGTCGGTCTGTCTGTCGGTCGGTCTGTCGGTCGGTCTGTCGGTCTGTCGGTCTGTCGGTCTGTCGGTCTGTCGGTCTGTCGGTCTGTCGGTCGGTCTATCGGTCTGTCGGTCTGTCGGTCTGTCGGTCTGTCGGTCTGTCGGTCTGTCGGTCTGTCGGTCTGTCGGTCTGTCGGTCTGTCGGTCTGTCGGTCTGTCGGTCTGTCGGTCTGTCGGTCTGTCGGTCTGTCGGTCTGTCGGTCTGTCGGTCTGTCGGTCTGTCGGTCTGTCGGTCTGTCGGTCTGTCGGTCTGTCGGTCTGTCGGTCTGTCGGTCTGTCGGTCTGTCGGTCTGTCGGTCTGTCGGTCTGTCGGTCTGTCGGTCTGTCGGTCTGTCGGTCTGTCGGTCTGTCGGTCTGTCGGTCTGTCGGTCTGTCGGTCTGTCGGTCTGTCGGTCTGTCGGTCTGTCGGTCTGTCGGTCTGTCGGTCTGTCGGTCTGTCGGTCTGTCGGTCTGTCGGTCTGTCGGTCTGTCGGTCTGTCGGTCTGTCTGTCTGTCTGTTGGCGTTTTTCTAGCCTCCTAATCTCAGTAACCGCTGCATAGATTTTGATGAAATTTGGGTAGTGATATGGTGTAGGGTCGTAGTAGGTAATGCTGCTACAATTTTGAAAATCGGTGCATGGGCGGCGGAGTAATTAGCAAAAAACGAAAAATTTCAAATATGCCTCAAACTTCGTTTTTAGGTGTTTTAGGGGTTCCTGATCATTTTCTACTTTTTTTTGGGTGGGGGTGAAATTGGGGTGGTTGGGGGGTGGGGGGTTGTAAAGTTGAAAAATTTGTTGCAATCATAATAGGCTGTCCAGTGACATGAGAAAGAAAGTCCTAGCGGTATAATACACTTTTTTAGGTCCATCCGAACATTGCCTTGTGTATTACAGGAACCAAGGGACTTGTCATTTTCCGATGTATACATACGAGTATTGCTTTAGATCGTTCTGTATTTTATAATGTTGAAATTACTGAATTGATGTTAATGAAATTTCGGCACAGTATTACTACTTTGGTGAGGATGGACAACGCGTCTGATTTTTAGAAATCGTCTCAGTGGCGGCACAGCAATATTAAAAAGACTAAAAATATGAAAACAGCTCAAACTTCGTTTTTAGGCGTTTTAGGGGTTCCTGATCATTTTCTACTTTTTTTTGGGGTGGGGGTGAAATTAGGGTGGTTGGGGGGGTGGGGGGTTGTAAATCTGAAAAATTTGTTGTACTCATAATGGACTGTCTACTGACCTGAGGGAGAAAGACCTAGCGGCATAATACACTTTTTTAGGTCCATCCGAACATTGCCTTGCCGATTACAGAAACCAAGGGACTTGAACTTTCTGATGCATACAAAATACATACGAGTATTACTTTGGATCGTTTTGTATTGTGTTACGTGGAAACGTGGAATTGACTTTAATGACATTTTGACACATTGACACAGATTTATTACCGCGACGAGTATGGAAAGCACGTATGGTTTTTAGAAATCATTTCAGTGGCGACGCGGCAATAATAAAAAAACTAAAAATATAAAAAAACACCTCAAATTTCATCTTAGACGTTTGAGGTTCCTGATCATTTTAAATTTTTTTTTTGGTTGGGGGTGAAATTGGGGTGGTTCGGGGGTGGGGGTTTGTAAAACTTAAAAATGTGTTGTAATCATGATATATTGTCCATTGACCTGTGAAAGAAGCACCTAGTAGAATAAAACACTTTTTTGCGGTCGGGCGAGCGATGATTTGATTGCAGGGGCATCTAGACTATAGTTTCATACTGTGGTAAAACTGAAAAGTTTGTATTATTGATAATAGGCTGTTCATTGACCTGTGAAGGAAAGACGTAGCGGCATAAGACAATTTGGGGGGGGGGTACTTGCGATGATTTTATTGCAAGGGAATCTCAGACTAAAGCTTCATGCTATGGGAAAATAATAAACTGGTATCACCGTAATGTGTGGGAAGTACTGAGTCAATCAACTTGACTTCATTTTTTTATTCATTTATGGGAAACTTTCCCGATAGCTTGTTATATCGCTGCTGGTGAGTGAAAAGGAAGTATGGTTACGCGGTTCTTTGCGACACGTCAACATGTAAATACGCCGATATTTAAACTGGACAAAATTTGTTTACTGATCACCTCTATTCAATCTTCGTTCTAAACCCAGAAATACTGCGTGGGGCAGAAAGAGTTCCCCGACTTGAAAGACTAATAAGAACTAAACTAATCAAGATGTGAAAAAAACTTTATTCGTTAATAAGAAGACATACTGGCATTTCGAATCAATGGGTTTTAATAATTACATCACGTGTTCACCTCCATTATTGATAGCAAATGGCAGCAATGTCCTGGATTATCATCTCCTTAAGAGCTCTTAGAGTTCGGGGACTGCGTTGATACATTTTTTGCTTGAGGAAACACCAAAGAAAAAAATCACACGGAGTCAGATCTGACGAATAGAGGGGCCACCCGATGTCACCATGCAAAAAGACAACATGCCCAGGACACATTTCTCTCAGGATTGCCATTGAACAACGAGCTGTGTTGGCTGTGGTCCCATCTTGTTAAAACCACACATGTTCTTGTCCATATTCACCGACAATAACATCCAATCTGGGCCGTAGATTTTCTTTTCTATGCTAGTTCAGTTGCTCGGAACTTCGATACCCAGTTACGTATTGTCTTTTTATCGGTAACTGGCTCATGCATGTCGTCCGAGCTCAAAGTGAATGCACTAAGCATGGCATGAACGCACCTGTCGAGTGATATATCCCCCACTCCGCCACCATCACCGTAGCCGTAGCTAGACGGTTTTCAAATCGGGGAGTTCTTTCTGCCCCATCCAGTATAGTATCCCAAAGATATATTTAGGATTCCGATCTTCGATTGTACCTGGGTCATTCTCACTAAAAACGAAAAGAAGGGTCAAGTTCATTGACTCAGTACTTCTCACACATAACGGTGATACCGTTTTATTATTTCTCATTGCACCATTGCATAAAGCTATGGTCTGACAACCCCTTGCAACCAAATCTTCGCCCGCTTGCCAACATCCATCACAAAAACTCTCGTAAATAGTTTCTTTCATCTCTCTCCATGGGAAGTAAGACAACAGTGTGTTTATTCTGCAAGCTTCAACTCAATAAATCGAATCAATCGGCAACTTCCAAATCATCTAAAAACAAAGTTTCAGCTGTTTTTATATTTTTGGTTCTTTGATTACTGCTGCACCACTGACACGATTTCTAAAAACCATACTCGTTTTCTATCCTCGCCACGGTAATAATGCTCAGTCGAAATTTCATTAAAATCAATTTCAGGTTACACAAATACACAATACAGAAGAAATATTCGTATGTATATGTTACCCTGAATCTGCGTAATTGCCGA
This sequence comes from Callosobruchus maculatus, assembly GCA_951848785.1. Lineage (NCBI taxonomy): Eukaryota > Metazoa > Arthropoda > Insecta > Coleoptera > Chrysomelidae > Callosobruchus > Callosobruchus maculatus. The sequence continues at coordinate 14,652,211 of CATOUR010000026.1, read as the reverse complement.
TTTCATGTATTCAGCATTTTTTTGCCGAATTCATGAAATAAGCAGCAGTCTTGCGCATTTCATGTAATGGGCAATTCTATAATTTTATTTTGCGTATTTCACGGAATAAGCAGAAGTTTTAGCAGAAGCTTAGCTTAGCCTTAGCAACCGGTTAAAACCGGTATACCGAGTTACAAACATGTTCTGTAAAAAACTTTTTGTTCCTTCCAGAAGATCGAGTCATAAAAAAACTATTTAATAAAAGATAAAAGCCTATAGTTCTCAGAATTTTATTAAAAAGTAAAAAAAAACATGTATTTTTTCTATGCATATAGGCATTACACTTTTTTCATATTCATCACTCCACACCTGACTAGATTTACCGGTTTAAGTCATTTTTATGTATTAATTTCACAACAAATTTATTATAAAAGTCAATACTTTGCATTCCTAAAAGCCAAACAACTACTAAGTAAACAAAAACGTAACCTACAATATGAAAAGAACACGGTTAGATTTGTGTTGTTATACTGGTTGCCTATTTCACGTAATCGGCAAAAGATTGTGTGCCTATTTCGTGTATTGGGTTATTATTTTGCCTGTTACATGAAATGAACAATGCTGCTGCCTAATTCATGTATTCGGCAATTACGCCAATCCGGCGTACATATACATCAGAGAGTCACTTGCTTTCTGTAATAGGCACGGCAATGTTCGCATGGACCTAAAAAAATTAGGCCCTTAGGTCTTTCTTTTATAGGTCAATGGACAGCCTATTATGAGTACAAAAGGCTTTTCAGTTTTACAACCTCCCACTCTCCAACCACCCCAATTTCACCCCCACCTAAAGAAAAGTAGAAAATGATCAGGAACGCCTAAAGCACAAAAACAAAGTTTGTTTGTTTTTATGTCTTTAGTTTTTTATTATTGCCAACAATAAATAAATGGCCTTACCCTAAGGACCTTAAAAGAAGAGAACAGGTTTGTTTGACATGAATAAGAATCGGCCATATGCATCTGACTTCTTCCTACCTTCCATTGGATAACCCATCCCCCTCTTGTGACACATGTGACTCTGTCTTAACAATAGACCATGTACTCTTAGAATCTCGAAATTATGAGGATATACGGACAAGATGCAACCTCCCATAATTACACTTCAACAATGTATGGTGGGCAATACGGCAACCCGCCTAAAAACGAAGTTTGAGGAATATCTAATTTTTTTCTTTTGCTAGTTACTCCGCCGCTCATCCACCGATTTCCAAAATCATAGGAGCATTACCTCCTATCGCATATCGCTACCCAAATTTCATCGCAGTCCGTGCAGCGGCTACTGAGATTACGAGGCTAGAAGAACGCCGACAGATCGACAGACAGACAGACCGACGGAAAAGAGCGACGTGACCTATGGGTGTGGGAAGTAAAAGTAGGTCACCGCAGCAATTCGGGCAATGCCCGCAAAAAATACGCAGAACTAGTTTTGAACAAGGAATATTTCCCAAACCCGAAATATGAATTTTATACGGCTATTGAGCATTACCAAATAGGCAGAACTAGTTCTGCGCATCTTGAAATACGCAGAACTAGTTTTGCGCAATTTGAAACGTACAGGACTAGTTCTGTATATTTTCTGAATGACCATCACAAATTCTGCTTCTTCCACTGAATCAGCGCCAGCGACGGACTCAAATAAATATAAAGTTGGAGAAGTTAAATATATTTTAATGAATACCAACAAATAATAAATCGCCAACTGAGGCTGGCTTAAATTTTGTATTTGATTGTGTGAGCAACAAATTGGTTTGTGCTTCCAAACCTCTTTTTGCGTTTTCACGATTCGTACTTATATTGCAGGAACGTTGGCAAGGAAACCTAACCTAACCTAAACGATAGGTTTTTTTAACTCGGGAGCTTACGAACCGGAGTTTTTTAAAAAACTACAATTCGATTGACCGAACTAATAAAATTTATTTTTAAGAAGTACAATGTTGATTGTTAGCCGTGCAAAGTGAATCTGAAAAATTATAATTGAAACAATGAGTATATAATACATTTCAGATAAGCAATACAATAAACAAGGAAAATGCTGAATCTGCTGTCTCGGCTGCTTCCTCTCGTGGATGCAGTGGCGTAACTCTCCCCTTCTTAAACAGAGACTTCGGGCTGGAAAAGCACTGAAGGCGAATTTTCTTGAACTCCCTTGACTTCTCTCGGCCTTTCTTGATTTCTTGATTTCTTCTTCAAAAACTTGATTGACATATAGGTAGCAATGGCAACCATTGTTAAAATTATGATTGACCATAGGAACCAATTTACTGGATTTGAGCTTGATTCTTCTATCACCAACTGATTCATAGTTTCAACGTTTTCTTGAATTTTGTGAAGTTCTTTTAACGGAATCTTCGCTAATTTCAGTGGTCTTAATTTGACTGCTAAGCCCACTGGTATGTTACTGATTACTCCAGGTAGTATTAAGGGCTTTCCAAATACTCCTTGTTTCGAACTCCCAAAGTGGTATTCTTGGTATTCTAAGCTGCAATTCATCGGGACTTGGATTAGGGCACTTCCCTTTATGGCGAGGTATTCAAGGTCTGGACATCTGGCTTTCAAATTAATTCTTTCTTCTGTAACTATAATTAGATACTCTTCATTGATTCGGTTGAATATCAGCTTTGGAGGTTGAACTGGTATCGGCTGGCACAGTGGCTTCTTATTTAGGATTAGACTTGATACACAATCTTCCTCAGGGTGGAACTTGATTTCTTCTTGTCGGCAAATATACGAATTTTCTACTTGGATACAGGGTTGCTCCATATATTGGTAAACTTCTTCTTCAAGAGCCAGATAAGGTTTTTGGGGTATAATTATGGTACTTTGGTTGGTAGGAACTGGGAATAATTGGAAATATTCCAAGGTTTGTGGATAGGCAATTGGTATTTCGATGGCAAAAATGATTCTCTCCTCACGATAATAACATTTAACACTAATTATCGAATAACAAGATTGCAAACTAATATTTAAAATCTCATTAGGTTTACAATATCTTTTTATCTCTGCCAAAATTTGTATTAAATCTTTATTTGTTAAAATGTCTGGATGTACTATGTTCAGCTGAGCAAATGTAATTGCATTTTCTAGGTTATCCAAAAATGAAATAATAACATTAGCACTGATAAAAATCTGGTCTAATGTACTTACATAAATGGTATAAATATGCATTTGATCAGTGACATTATCAATATATTTTTTATAATCAGCAATGTATTTAGAAATCTTCTGTTGATTTTCACTAATTGAATCAATTGTTTTTGAATATTTTTCAACAAGGTTTTTTGCAATTGAGATTTGACAATTTACTTCCTTAACAATTTTTTCCTGATTAGAATTCAGTTTTTGTATAGCATTATCATAACGTTGGCCATCTGAATCGTCTAAAGTTCCAAATAACCACTTGCTTATGGATCCACCTAGGTTTATTAATCCTCGCTTTTGTTTGTTTTTCTTGAAAAACATATTTTGAAATTTACTTTCCATTTCAGTTATCATGGGTAATAATTGATCGTATTTATTCTTCAGTACTGTGTAATACATAGGAGTAATTTTCTCTAAAGAGGAGTTCAGCTTTGTACATACGTTTTTACTAAGTTATATATATGCTTATCTAAGTATTTTGAATTAATATCATGTAAAAATATATCCTATTCCTATCAATTATATTCGCTTTACCTAATTTAAAGGGTAAAATACCGGGGGTATTGGATAACTCTGTAACCGTAACTTCACTCGCTATCAGTTTGGTTACTAAGAGAAGGACCAGGAAGATTTTCGTGGCTTTCATTTTCGTCCTGTAACAAATGAGGCTTCCTTAATTCCTTCATATGAACAATTTCTATTTTTCCTTTACTATTTCTTATTTCAGCTTTATTATGTTCTAAGATCTTTACGATAGTATAAGGTCCTATAAATTTATTATGTTTTTTGTTCCTGATTTTTGGACTCTTTTTATAAACTGTTTGATTCACTGTAAACTCTACACATTGATCACCTTTTACGTTCCTTTTTTCTAAAACCTTTTCTTTATCCTTAATTAGTTTATTTTGAACCGTATCATATACTTGACTAATTTTTTGTTTATGAACTTCAGGAAATCTATAAGACTTTGTATAAATTGGGGTTTCATCGGTTAATCTGATTTTATGTTTAATTTCGTTTGTAAAACTCAAAGGAATTTGTTCATTATAGAAAATATCTCGATATTCAAAAATCAATTTCCTAATTGCTCTATTTTCTTCTTCATTACAATGTGATAAGTTAATATTTTTTAAATTGGCTTTCAGAATATTATCATACTTTTTTGTGATGTCAGCATTTTGATGAATGTCAGAGATAAAGTTTGTTTCTAAAGGATTAATAAGTTCAATGTCAAAAGGTTTTGTGATACTAAGACTGAATGCTTTGGAATTCGGATTATATACGGTGGTAATTGCAAAATAATTTCCTATGTTCACTAGGGCTTCTGGCGAAATCAAATTATTACCAAAATCTATTTCTTTTAAGATTCCTAAACCTTTTTCGTAACACACAGGAATTCTTATGACTTGTTCTGACTCTGGATTTACAATAATATTATAATTGCAAGGCTGAAAGTTCTTTTTTAACTTGTTTTCTTCATCCAATATTAAAGGAATTTGGCTAGAAGGTGTAACCAAAATTTTATTTTGAATATTTATAGTAGCTTGTAACTTTTGTAATAAATCTATACCAATAAGTCCGTCATACTTTGGATTAAAATTAAAAATATAAAATTTATGCCATTGTTCACATTCAAAAATTTCGAAAATTGGTATCACTGCTACTTCATTATGATAACTTACATCATGAGAGGTTTGAATATTAAATGGTTCATTTTGAATATAGTTTTGAAAATAAGTGTATGCTAGATTCGGAGAAATTAACCTTCTTGTGCTCCCTGTATCTACTAAAAATTTTGCATCTAACTCTGTTATATAAATACAAGGTAAATTATTTTGTGAAAAATTAACTTCTATCAAGGTTGATTCTTCGGAGGCTGGGCTTGAGTAAAATTTTGTTCTAAATTATATTGTTGAGTTTCTTGATCTAGGTCAAGGCTTTCTTGCGCTTGTTCAAAACTTTCATCATAGGAATAAGCACTATCACTACACTGTTCATAACTTTCATTTTGTTCGTAATTAAAATCATAATTGTCTTGTAAATTATGCAGTTCTTGACTAGTAAAATTCCTAGGGCCTGAATTTTGGAAGAAATTCCTACTTTGATTTCCTTTTGGAAAATTTGCATTTCTTGTACTCGTAGACATGGGTTCAGGTTTTGTTTGGGGAACTTGCCCAGTAGGTTTAAATACATTAACATTTTTAGAAGGAAAATTTTGTTTTCCAAACACTTGTTGGTTTGTAAAATATCTAGGAGGTGGCATATTTTGTCTAGGTTGAATATTAATGGGTTGCGATGGAAAAGTATTCCGAGGTTGTGGCAACGTATTTAGATATCTTGGAAAATTATTAGAATTATGAGAAAATTGAAGAGGTAACTGAGGCTGTGCACGATTTTGGAAATTCTGAGTTGAATTAGTATTTTGATTTTGTCCTGATTGTCTCTGGTGAAGAATAAAATTTTCTTCTTCCAATACATACGAAATAGCTAGTTCAAGACTATCGGGATTTCTTAGTCTAACCATATCTTGTATTCTACCTGTCAATCCTCGAATGAATGTTTTTAAACATAGCTCATCATAATTTTTTGTTTGAAAAGTTCTCTCTGCTATTGATAAATTCATCGAAATTAACTTTGAAGCTATTGCACTTCTCGCTTTTTGAATTCTTTGTCCAAAATTAAAAAATGATTCAGATTTCTGAGGTTTCATTACGATTAGTTCTTGCACTAAGCAATCTAAATTCCTTTGATCGCCAAAACTAAGTCTTAAAAGTATTTTTAAATCATTCCAATTTCTAATTTCTGGTCCACTACCAACTAAAGCTAAAGCATTTCCTGTTAGTTTACCTACTACAGCTCTAATCAAAAAACTGTTAAGGGGATCATTTTGATTATTCGAATTTGTATAAGTTCTGATTAAATGATCACAGTGTTCAATAAAAATTTCTAAAGTATTGCTGTCTCCGTTAAAATTTGGAATAGTATCAATATACAATCGTAAAAGTTGGTAATTCACTTGGGTTTCGGTACTCATCGTGCTAATATTATTACTAGTACTATCACTATCTAAGCTTAAGTTGCTGAAAATTTCTAGTAAATTCTCAATCTTGGTGTTTTGTTTGCTTGCTTTTTGCTTTTCTTTGTGTTTGCCTTACTTTCTATGTCTGAAAGATTAAATTCACTAATTTCCAGACGTAGTCATATGCACTGACCCTCTTAAAACTAAACTAGGGATATCATATACGCTGATATCCTAGTGAGATCACTTTGCCCTAACACCAATACGGAAATCAAGGATTTTGGATAAAAGGATGGCTCACCAATATGCACTTGACGAGGTCCAAGCTTCTTCTTCAACCCCTGTCTGGTTCCACGTAGCTTCTTCTTCTGCAGGATCGTCTGGCCGTTAAGAGTTTCACTCAGAGAAGTTATCACGGCGGCGGCGAAACTTCTCGACCGAATCCTACTGCTTGCTGCGCCAATTAACTCGGGAGCTTACGAACCGGAGTTTTTTAAAAAACTACAATTCGATTGACCGAACTAATAAAATTTATTTTTAAGAAGTACAATGTTGATTGTTAGCCGTGCAAAGTGAATCTGAAAAATTATAATTGAAACAATGAGTATATAATACAGTTCAGATAAGCAATACAATAAACAAGGAAAATGCTGAATCTGCTGTCTCGGCTGCTTCCTCTCGTGGATGTAGTGGCGTAACTCCGGTTTTTGACACACAATACATAACGAATGTTCACTTTGGTTGTCATTCCGTACCACAGAACTAGTTCTGTGCATTTCAGGTTGCGCAAAACTAGTTCTGCCTATTGGGTAATGCTCAATAGCCGTATAAAGTTCATATTTCGGGTTTGGGAAATATTGCTTGCTCAAAACTAGTTCTGCGTATTTTTTTCGGGCATTGCCCGAATTCGGCTATTGAGTGTAACATATACATAAAACACTAAAAGCTAAGTATCATTGAGAGTGATTCGTGGCGTTTTTAGCCTTCTGAATATTTCCTATATGTATAGCTAAAACGTTGAGGAAACCATAATGAAAGAAAATATAAAGGGAGTAAAATGTCCTCTCCACACAATGAAGAATTTGTTCCCTGTATTTGTTGTTCGTTCTTTTTCAACTAGCTTCATGTGATACCCGTATTCTAAATATTTTGTTATCGCTTCAGATGAAAATAACGAAGGACGACATGTGGATCCGCACCTACGGACGGCTGTACCAACAGCTGAGTTCGACCACCTGCGAGATCCCCATAGGAATCTATCGCACCCAGGACACCTCGGTATCGGACTCGTCTCATGTGAGTATGAGCGTCGCTTCGTCGCCATGGTCGTCGTGCGTGCGTGGTGCGAGTATACATGGTGTGCGCGCCAGCCGTACGAAATTGCGATCGCTCTGCGCATTGCGTCAGCAACGGAGATTTTTCGCGCGGAGAATTATTACACGTCGTGATACCACGGCCTGTTTAATCGCGTTTTAGAGAGAATCGCTAACGATTTTTGTTTAATTTACTTTGTATTCCTTGTTTTGAGTTATAGAAGACTGAAATTTGTATATATAATGCCAAATTGTGCAATTGTCGGTTGGAAAAACCATAGTAAGATTGTAACGGTTCACCCGTTTTCAAAATTATTTTTATATCATTTACTTGGCTACCATATACAAATAGTTTACAACTTCCATTTTTAGCTACTGCTTCCTCATTATACTAGTACATTTTTATAACTATTTTGCTTCTCACCCCTACCTTTTTCCCATCTCTACTTTCTTTCAGATGGAACGATTTTTATATTACACCGCCTGCGCATATCTAATGAGTGGGGATATGCTCTTGCTCTCCACCAAGGTTACCTTTTATGTCGAAACGCATACCTCCTTCCTTTTGCGTTTTGAACTCAAACAGTTAACAGCTAATGTAATTATGTCTCTCTAAGACAATCTTTTGTGTCTGTGCCATTATGTCTTAATCAAGGAGAACCACCCTTTTTTGTCGGGGTGCCACAATGAAGCCACCTTTTTGTCGGGGTGCCACCACCAAAGCCACCTTCTTTTTCTCGAGTTGCCAAAATGAAGACACCACACCTTTGGGGCACCACCTGAACTCCTGAAAAAGCCAGCCTTCTCTGGAGCACCACCTTCCTTTTCGAAGGGCACTACCACCAGGACTTCCCTTGAAGCTAAGTTCTTTTTTAAAAAAAATAAAATGTACTGCATTCATATATATACTAAAATAAATCTTTATTAAACCATTGTTGTCCTATTTTTCATTTCTTGGCGGCTAACGAGACTCACACATTCACGCACACACGCACGCACCTACATACCCTAGCCTCATGCAAACCGATCGAGCTGCTGATTGCTATGTGTAATGAAGGTGTTGGCTGGTCGTTCATGACCAAACAACATTTTTATTGTTACAAATTGGCGCTGCCAACGTGTGGCCAGACATGGGTATGTCTGGTGATGTGCGTTGTGAGTCTTGGAGCTGTCTTGAAGTGAAAATTGGACAACTTTTTCAAAATTCCATTTCGGCTCATTGACTCAAAATTCCATTTAATAATAATTTTTTTTTGGATGCAGTACTTTCATTTGGCATATATATTTTATTATTTAATTTTCTTTAACTATTATCAGCTTATATATTTTTTATAGTTTTCAGGGCAATTGTTGTACCAAATTTTCTATTTTCAGAATTTTTTTATTGAGGTATATTTGAAGTTCTTTAAATTTTTCTATTGATTTTTGTCGATTAGTGTATTTTATTTATGACTGAGATTTTATTTCCTAATGCTTTATTTTTGTACTGTCTTGAGACATTTCGCGTATGCGTTAATTTATAAATCTGAGCGTATGTTGTAAATGTTTCTCTAAGGTATCTGGCGTTTGGATATTATTCACAGGTCATAAACACATACCTACAGTTTTTTGTATGGTAGCTCTTTTTTTGTAGCTATATATTTTGTGTGGTATTTGGACAACAATTCACTACATTTTTCTTTGGTAATTTGTTATTTAGGTACATTCATTTAGTAACTCATTTATAGTTGAAAATTTTCATAAGCTGACATTAGTTTTTTTTGTTATTTATAGAAGGGTGGTTATATATGTGCAATTATATACTTGCATATATATTTAATTTCCTTGATTGACACATAAATTGATGCACATACACATAGACAATATATTGATATGTCGCAAAATTTTTTTTTGATCTTTTATTAAGTAAATGCTTGTAGGTACTTTGTTTTTTTTGTGTGTTACGGTTGTTTTCATTCTGGAGTTTTATTGATGTGTAGTTGTTTTATCTGGCAAATATTTTTGATGATAGCTAGAGCATTTGAGTCTCTGTTTTGTTTTGATTGAAAGACTGATAAGGGCAGTCGTATTTGTTGAGGCCAGATAAATAATTTTAAAAGTTTTGAGTATCACTCCAGAATACTAGTTCCTAATGTTTTCAAATACATACATGCTCGAGTTTTTTTATCTTTTGATGAAGTGTTTAATATTTTTAGTATTGCACTTCTTGTTAGCTTTTGTCTCTCCATTTTCTAGTTGAGGTTTTTTTAAGGTAACTATGCCTAAGCGAGTTCAGATTCAGATAGTGATCAACACTATTCTTTGTTGTTGTTGTTATATAATGATTGACAATTCTGCTTATAAGTCCCTGTTACAAAAATTCAAACGCCCTGCTGTACTGGGCGCGGATGCTTAATGTTTGAAGGGAAGATTTAATTCTCTCCTCAAGCATTAGCATCCAAGAAGAATTAGCCAGCGCCCCTCAAAAATTCTAGGCAGCAGTAAGGGTCTGCTAATAGATCTCCTTAGGACACTTAAAACCGTTGTTTATCAACCTTATGTATATCACAGTCCCAAAAGTTCAAGCGCCCTGCTGTACTGGGCGAGGATGCGAGACGTCTGAAAGGAAAATGCGCTTTTATTCTCCCTTCAAGCGTCAGTGTCAAAGAAAGAATTAGCCAGCGCCCCTTAAAAATTCTAGGCGGCAGTAAGAGTCTGCCAATAGACCACTTAGGACATTTAACATCGTCTTCAAACTTTTGAACCAATATAGTCCAAAATTTTGTATGCATACTATTGTGACAATTGTAATTTAACATCGATTTCCAAATTCTGATCAAATTTAAATTTAACCGTACTGAACATTTGTGAGCACATTCTTAAATTTTTACTGATATTTTTGATAGTTCTTAAAACTTTGATTAATCAATTTAATTTGTAGTATAAATTTATTGCATTCCGTAGTATACTGTAACATGTTTTCAGAAATATTATTTGTTATGGAATTTTTTTTTCCAAATTTTGTGTTATAGAGACTGATGTAAGTCCTATGACGTTTCTTGGATCGAAAGCGCTTTTCTTATATGCATTTTCTGTTCACTTGTCTGTCGTCATATGCATTCTTATAAATCTGGCATATTTCGGGCAGATCTTGAAGCCTCTGGCGTATAAGAAACACTTTTGATATGGTACATTGTATTGTACATTGCTGTTGGTAGATTTCTGAAATCCTATGTTCATTTATGCCATGTCATGTCATTTCAACTTTATGTAAATTTTTAAATTTTTACTTATGAATAAGATCATCCCTGATTGTTGCTGTCCTCTTTAGTTATCCTAGTATGCGTTTCTATAAATCTGCAGCGTACTTGAAATAGCTTTTGTAGGTTTGCGATTTTCATGTGTGATTTGTTTTCATGGTACTTGTTCAATGTTCATTATAGTAGATTTCTTATGACTTTAAAATCACTTTAAGATTTACGGCTTTAAAAAAAAATTTTCACTTAGCTCTCATGAACGAAATTACCCCTGATTGTCTCTATCCTCTTCAGTTATCCAGGTATGCGTTTCTATAAATCTGCAGCATACTTGGAATGACTTTTGTAGGCCTGAGATTTTCATGTTTAGTTTCTTTCATATGATCTGTTTATCACAGTTTAGTTTTTTTAAATCACTTTGAATTTATAACTTTACGATTTTCGCTTTGCACTCATAACTTGACATGAGTTTGTTACAATTTTAGTAATCTGATATTTGATGGATTAAAATCTTGGTAACATTTCTTGAAATTTTGCATTTAATCTTCATTTGTTAGCTTACTTGAACTTTATAATTTTTAATCGATTAATATCCTTGTGCTGACATGCTCACAAATAGTTCAAGCTTTTGATTTTTATTGTATTTGCTTATGCAATCTTTAATAGTTTTTCCTGATTAGATCTTAAACTTACACTGATGTTTGAATTTTTTTTGGAATCAATTTATTAGTGGTAGTTATTTCACTTAAATAATTTTGCTTATTTTAAATTGCCACATGATGTATGAATTTTTCCTTGGATGTACTTTTCTGAATTCAATATGATGTATAATTTTCCCTAAATTTATTTTTGAATTCAATTTGAGGAACAAATTTTCCCTGAATTTTCTTTTCAAGTTTAATATGTTTTGTAAACTTTCCCTGAATTGATTTTGGAATGTAATCTTGTTAATCGTTTGTGAATTCATTCTTTTGAATCTATTATGACACAGAACTGCTTTGAATTTACTTCGTTGTTTATTATTTGAAAAATTTCATGTAGGTATTTGACTTTGAAATGGTGTCACTCAAGCACCTATGTTTGATTACTTTTTTTTCTTTGTAGTCTTATTTTAGACTGCTGGCGCCCAACTTTTTTTGTTGATCACTGAATCATAATGCTCTTTATCGAATCAGAACATTGCAGGATTATTACAAGATCTTTTATCGAATCAGAACATCACTGGATTGCAATTTTTTTTCTTTCATTGAATCAGAACATTACTGAATTCCAGTTAGTACCTAGAAAATATTTTGATCAAAATTTAAATTTTTTTGGGTTTTCATAGAAACACTCATGGTGTTACAATTTTTTATTTAATATTTCATATATGGAAATAGTTTGGTTTTATACTTATACTTTAGAGATCTGAATTTTCTCTTGAGTCTGTTCAGTGGAATATTTTACATTCTTTTGTTGAGAACATCAAGGGTATCCCATTTTCTTTTGAGTAGTACTTACGCTTGCATAGGGTATTTAGATTTTTTATAGGCAACAACCTTGTTATTATTTTAGAGGCCGTTTCAATGGTACGTGTTGGCGAGTGTCAATACGACAATCTTTATTGATACTGGACCTGGAAGGATAGTTGTGGGGGGTGACAAAGGGTAGTCAAAATTCTCTGAGGAGACTTGACACACACCTGATGTCACTACTGCAATATATCTGAGCTCCTTCTTCAGGTCGTATGCGGCAGAGCGCCAGCAGCATTATTGAAATGCTAACCCATTCATTGAGTCGCCTGGAGGCAAGCTTCACTTGTCCTCTTTCCAGTCTAGTGACTACTATAAGCTCACTCTTGCTGTTGCAGGCAGCAAGTAGTAAAACTGTGTTTTTTTTTTCTTTTTTTCCTGCCCTAGAGTCTTCATGACTTGGTTCACTTGTTGTGGGGGCGTGGTAGCTTCTGCAGTCCTCAGCTGACAGACGACTGGTGGATGTAGGAAGATTCTACGGCGCAGTTTTAAGATCGATCAGCGAAACGAATCTTTCTAGCCAGTTGGGTACTCTGGATGCTGCTGCGTCCTTTACACCTCGTGTAGCCGAGTCTTGAAACTCTTTGTCTTTTGTCAAAGTTTTGACGAGTTTTTTTTTTAGGTCTTAAGTATATTAGGGTTTGATAGGTTGCGTACATTTGTTTTTTTTTACTTCACAATTTATTACCTTCATTGTGTAGTACATATTCAGTGCAGCTTCACTGTGCTTTTAAGCGAGTTGGTGCTATAACCATCCCTCTTGTTTGGTAGACTTGAGGCTATCTCTTTTTCTTCCCATTTCTCTTCCAACATTTTTGTTTTCTACCTGCGTCTTCTTGCTCTTTCATGCACCTTGATAGACTTTGTAGGTTGTAGATTACTACAAATTCTTGAGATTTGCATGGGGAAGCACGAAAACATAATCTGACTTTGTTATCAGGACAAATGGTTGATTTTGATCCCTCAGTGATAACTTTAACTTTACTCTCTTTTAAAAAAAAAATTCTCGAATGCTTCTCAAATTTTTTTTTCGTTAAGTGGGGCCGAGTGTAACGGTTCACCCGTTTTCAAAATTATTTTTATATTATTTACTTGGCTACCATATACAAATAGTTTACAACTTCCATTTTTAGCTACTGCTTCCTCATTATACTAGTACATTTTTATAACTATTTTGCTTCTCACCCCTACCTTTTTCCCATCTCTACTTTCTTTCAGATGGAACGATTTTTATATTACACCGCCTGCGCATATCTAATGGGTGGGGATATGCTCTTGCTCTCCACCAAGGTTACCTTTTATGTCGAAACGCATACCTCCTTCCTTTTGCGTTTTGAACTCAAACAGTTAACAGCTAATGTAATTATGTCTCTCTAAGACAATCTTTTGTGTCTGTGCCATTATGTCTTAATCAAGGAGAACCACCCTTTTTTGTCGGGGTGCCACAATGAAGCCACCTTTTTGTCGGGGTGCCACCACCAAAGCCACCTTCTTTTTCTCGAGTTGCCAAAATGAAGACACCACACCTTTGGGGCACCACCTGAACTCCTGAAAAAGCCAGCCTTCTCTGGAGCACCACCTTCCTTTTCGAAGGGCACTACCACCAGGACTTCCCTTGAAGCTAAGTTCTTTTTTAAAAAAAATAAAATGTACTGCATTCATATATATACTAAAATAAATCTTTATTAAACCATTGTTGTCCTATTTTTCATTTCTTGGCGGCTAACGAGACTCACACATTCACGCACACACGCACGCACCTACATACCCTATCCTCATGCAAACCGATCGAGCTGCTGGTTGCTATGTGTAATGAAGGTGTTGGCTGGTCGTTCATGACCAAACAACATTTTTATTGTTACAAGATGAAAGAGCCAAATGTTAAATTCTATAAGTTCCCGAAAAATTAAAATCTCGCAATGCAATGGAGTAATGCTTGCCGCCGAAAGGACGAAATTAATATGAAAAATGGTAATCATTTCACAAATTAGCATTAAACATTTATAAAAACTGAAATTTTTTTGGTACATCCTCGGAAAATATTCACCTGCCGTATTTTCAATGAATAAAGATGCAGAAGAAAGCAATGAATCGTGCCTACTTGAACCATTACAAGTGAAAAACTTAGTTTCGAGTAATTCTAACATCGAAGCTGATGACGTGTGCTTTACCCAGGAGTTTTTCAAGAACGTTCTTCTTGACAGCGATAGAGAATGATTCAAATGATATTCATTTTTCCAACTTTGCCTTTCAGAGTCCAGATTATGACCTAGATAACTTTATTTCTGAAGCACATGACCTTTTGTATCAATTGGAAAAAAAATAAAATGCCAGACACGATTTCCAACGAGGGACTGAAATTTATTGACGGATATGTGGCCTACAGATTCAAAAACGAATATCCTAATCTAGCTTTGGGGGCGCAAACCAAATTTCATTCTTCTAATCGGGCCCCAGACTGGATTGAGTTTCTATCTAGAGTCAGTCTTGTATATCCAAGTGAGGAGATGATTGAAGTAGCCCGTTTTGGTTGAGATAGAGTTCGATAAATTCCATGGACAGTCGTGTTTTAAACAATCAAACATATTTAAAAAATTATTAGAGATAGACCCCAGTAGAAACCATCAAACAATTTCCTGACAAAATAATATTATATCTAATACGAACGAGAATATACGTCAGGCTCAGACATTTAAACAAAAGGATTAGTTTCGAAAATTGTAGGCGTAAACTTAGGGAAAAATGACCAAATTTACCAATAAATAATACATTTTTGTAGAAAAAGTCGTTTAATTACCTATTTTACACTTCTCTATAACATAATTGTCAAATAATTGGCTACTGAACTCCTTTAATATATCACTTTTAAATTAAAATATAATCCATCATGTGGTATTCCCGCTAGTTAGCCGACATAAATCTCGTTGCTGACGTCACAGCGTGCCGGCGCTCGGACGGCTGCATGCGCGTGAGCACACCATGTTTATGCGTGCGTGCGCGTGCCTTCGGTGAGTAAGAATGATAGCTGACAGTTGACAGCTTACCGCGTGCTGTAGTGGGATTCTGTGTGATATAGTATTCTACATATCGACTGTAGTCTATGCAATCGGTACTCTGTGTGTCATCGACATCGACAAGACGCGACATGAGCCCTCGCTTCGTCTCTATCGGCTATTCTATTCAGAATGACATTGTTGGCAAGTTTTCTGTGACTTCGTAGAAGGTTCTTATGGGAGGCAATCTAAGGAAAATTACACAGAATATTAGCAAATTTAGAAAAATGTGAAGAAACTTATCGACTACGAAGGGAGTAACATACTTGTATATTGTTAGTGATTTGTTTGTTAGGGTGCCTTCAGCAGACTCAACAGTTGCGAAGCAGCTACCAAATTTTCTGCTAAACGCGTGCGCTACCTAGCAGCTACCGCTCCACCGGTCGCCATTTTTTGTAGCGATAAAAAAGTACGCTCACTGGGAGCGGAGCGGAATAAGCTACTTTTGACCTTGTCAGTGTCACATGTTATGACACTTGTTATAGGTTATATTGTCGTTTTTAAAAGAAAAAGTCCACACTACTTTACATAGTCCAAAACTTTGATACAATCTGACATATCTTTTTATTTTTAATAACCTCAAATGTGACCACCCATTCGACATTTCACTAACAACTGACAGGCGTCACAGACTATTTATCCTGATATCTCAGAGCGCACAAATAATGCTTTTCAGCAGACGCCAACTGTTGAGATGTAGCGGCTACAAAAGTAGCGGCTCCCGATCTTTTTGCTGGATGCAACCATTGTTGTCGTGTATGACGTTGCTCTCAAAAATACAGGTTAGATGTTAGATGTTTAAACGTCAAAAAATCATCTGGAATTACCGAGCCTGCCAAGTGTGCGTCGTGGAAATAATGATGAATATGTATACAGGGTGTTAATTAATAATAGACCGTAATTTCGAGGGCATATTTATGACACAAATGCAAATATAAAAGCTCATATACGGTGTCCGGATCATCGACCGACAACGCTTCACAGGTGATAGTCCTCACACTTTTACAAACATTGATGACATTATTGAACAGGAAGCCTTAAAATGCTTAGTTCTCAAGATACATGGTGTCAAATTTTTACTTTTACGTTCATGTTTTTCTCAATTATTCCGCAATAAAATCGTACAACGAGCACATTGAATTCATTTAAATTATAAAAACTGTTTTTCCGTTTTGGTGCATCAATGTGATTATCAAAAAAGTCGATCACAATTTACAAGTAATTGAGCTGTCGTGGAAATTTTAATAAAGGTTATCTCGAAAACGGTTACCTCTAGGGACTTAAAACAAAGTATCTATATATACCTTTTTTACGTAACGTATATTGAGGAAACGATTCTTTTAATATTCTGGTTGATGCACCAAAACGGAAAGAAGTTTTGTTGATTTAAAAGAGTTCGATGTGCCGTAGGTGGCGCGCCCTCTATTGATCGCAAAACCGTGGTTGAATTCGGATTTCTTGCCTTAAAAAAACCCCCCGATGCGTAACTTTGAGTCGTTGTGTCATTTTATTGCGGAATAATTGAGAAAAAAATGCCACTACGCTACGCTGCCACTGACACGATTTTTAAAAAACATAAGCGTTTTCCATTCTCACCACGGTAACAATACACTGTGTCAAAATTTCATTAGAATCAATTTAATAGTGTCCACGTTACAAAAGCTGAAACACAAGCTACATCGTAAATTCAAATGTACTGGGCAGCTAGAAGTCTATCAGAAATTCTCAAACTTACGTAGATTAATAAAACAGCAGATTTCCAACTCATATCAACAATACTTGCAAAAATTTCAGTGTGGTATAACAAATCCTAATAGTTTCTGGTCTTTTGTTAACTCAAGGAAAAATGTTTCAAGGATACCAGGGAAAATGACGTTTCAGGGTCGGAGCCTTACTGAGCCTAATATAATTGTAAATGGCTTCGCTGATTACTTTAAAAGTGTTTATACCTATGACACCCCGAGTCAGATGACTTATGATGATTCAGCACCATTTTGTATCGATATACAAGAATTTCATGATGATGTCATACTAGAGTGTTTAATGAGGCTTTCTAACAAGCTAACCGCTGGTGAAGATGCTATCGGTGCGCATGTTTTCGTAAAACCTCTAAAGACAATATTTAACCGAGCTTTGCAATCGGGAGTTTTTCCAGACAGATGGCAAATTGCTAGGGTTTGTCCAATTTTTAAAAACGGAGACTCATCAAATATTGAAAACTACCGCTCCATATCAATACTAAACAATTTTGCCAAAGTCCTTGAGATGTCGATTTATACCTTAATATATCCTCAAACTAGTCACCTCATTTCCACCTGTCAGCATGGTTTCATAAGAAATCGTTCAACTACATCCAACCTTATAGAAATCACTCAAGTAATATCGGATGCCTTAGATGATAGGGGACAAGTTGACGTGGTATATACCGACATTACGAAGGCATTCGATAAAATCAGTCACTGTAAGTTATTGAAAAAGCTCAAACATCTTGGCTTCTGTAGCTCTCTGACCAGTTTGATGTCATCGTACCTGGATCAAAGAGTCCAGTACGTTTCATACAACGGATTCACCTCAAATTCTTATCATGCAACATCTGGAGTACTGCAGGGATCAAATCTAGGTCCACTTTTATTTGTTTATTTTATTAATGATCTCTCTGCTGTACTAGCCTGTTCAAGTTTGCTCTTCGCAGACGGTTTGAAAATTTTTGTACGCGTTAGTGATATTACGGATTGCCACTTACTCCAAAAGTCATGTGAGAAGTATTATGCAATTCACAGGATTCATTGAGATTGGTCTGATGCCGTTTTGCGACTTTAAATTTAGCTTATCTAAAATACCATTTGTTATATATTTTTATATATTTTTTTTGTACCTTAGGTAGTCTTATGATACTGAGTATGTATTGTCCTCTTATTGGAATTATCTGTTGGGCAATAAATAAATAAATAAATAAATAAATAAATAAATAAATAAATAAATAAATAAATAAATAAATAAATAAATAAATAAATAAATAAATAAATAAATAAATAAATAAATAAATAAATAAATAAATAAATAAATAAATAAATAAATAAATAAATAAATAAATAAATAAATAAATAAATAAATAAATAAATAAATAAATAAATAAATAAATAAATAAATAAATAAATAAATAAATAAATAAATAAATAAATAAATAAATAAATAAATAAATAAATAAATAAATAAATAAATAAATAAATAAATAAATAAATAAATAAATAAATAAATAAATAAATAAATAAATAAATAAATAAATAAATAAATAAATAAATAAATAAATAAATAAATAAATAAATAAATAAATAAATAAATAAATAAATAAATAAATAAATAAATAAATAAATAAATAAATAAATAAATAAATAAATAAATAAATAAATAAATAAATAAATAAATAAATAAATAAATAAATAAATAAATAAATAAATAAATAAATAAATAAATAAATAAATAAATAAATAAATAAATAAATAAATAAATAAATAAATAAATAAATAAATAAATAAATAAATAAATAAATAAATAAATAAATAAATAAATAAATAAATAAATAAATAAATAAATAAATAAATAAATAAATAAATAAATAAATAAATAAATAAATAAATAAATAAATAAATAAATAAATAAATAAATAAATAAATAAATAAATAAATAAATAAATAAATAAATAAATAAATAAATAAATAAATAAATAAATAAATAAATAAATAAATAAATAAATAAATAAATAAATAAATAAATAAATAAATAAATAAACAAAAATACAAAACGAATTGAATCAATAAATTCTCGTATGTATACAGAAAATTCTAAGTCCCTCAGTTTCCGTAATAGGTTAGGCAATGTTCAGATGGAACTAAATAGGTGATTTGTGTCGCTAGATATTCCTTCATAGGTTAGTGGACAGCTTATTATGAGTACAAGAAATTTTTTAATTTTTCAGCCCCCAATCACCCCAATTTTAACCCCACCCAAAAAAACGCAGAAAATGATCAGGAACCTCTAAAACGCTTAAAAACGAAGTTTGAGCTGTTTTTATATTTATAGTTTTTTTATTGTTTCTGCGCCGCCACTGGCACGATTTATCAAAACCGTACGCGTTTTCCATCTTCGCCATGGTAATAATACTGTGTCAAAATTTCATTAAAATCAATTCAACAGTTTCCTCGTTACAACGGTCTAAAGCAATACCCTCGTATGTTTACATCAGAAAAAATTCCAAGTCCTTTGCTTTCTGTAATAGGCAAGGCAATGTTCGGATGGACGTAGTAGTAGTAGTAGTAGTAGTAGTAGTAGTAGTGATGGGGCGGGGTCGACTTGCATTGGCCATCCTTTCGAAGTTTACTTCCTTTGGATGGTAAATAAGAGTTGTCGAGTGTCTGCCTTCTCGCAGCATATAAGGGGGGTATATGCGGGCACCGCTGAGCGCGAGATATAGGATCCAGCACAATAAAAGAAAAATGTTTCCTTTATCTTGCGTCCAAATGGCATTCCAACGAGGGAACGGCTGGTGGGGGAAATGGTGGGCTCCGTACAAGAAAAGAAAAAGGGGCCCATCATTTCCGTTATCAGCGCCCAACACCCAGCAGTATAACGATCCCGGTTATCCTGCTGTCCCAAATTCCCAACCTCTCCCCTGTGAGGCTATGCCGTGGGATATCGCACATGAAGAGATCTCCGGTAGGTTCAACCATGACGGACAGGCTTGCAGTGCATCCAGAACCTTTCCTACCAATTCTCCACCCCCATCCTAGACCACACAAAGAAGCTCAATCTAAGCTGTTAGGCGACCCGTGGCGAGAGATGCGTGGCACCTGGGCTTTAGCAGGTGTCGTGAACGGAGCCTCCAGGATACCGGGCGACCTCCTGGAGTATAAGCCTTGCCCGCACAAGCGGGGCTCTGTGTCGGTCGACTTCGATTCCCTAGCTACTCGTGGGAATGATATGGAAAACACTAAACAAATTAAAAAGGTGCAAGAAAGAAAGGAGGAGGTTAGCGATAGCCTAGGTCATCGGACTAAAACTACGTTGGCTACGACAACGGAAACCAGGGAGGAGACCGTGAATCCTTTTGCGAGGCGGGACTCTATCCCTAGAAGCCCACCGTCCGTCAGGGCTTTCCGAGATCGCGCGCACTCCCTGAGGCTGGAGCGCGATATACTATACGACGCTGCGGAGGAGGAAAATCCGGCTAAAAGGAAAAGAGAAGGTGTGCTAGGGGCCGGTAGTAGCAGAAAAACGGTAGCTACTAGTGGAATAGGAGTACTATCGGACAGAAGCTGGTCAGAGAAAGACATTGTGCCTGAGCTGGTCAAAGTTGCAAAGAAGCTGCGGGAATTAACCAAGGGAACTCCAAACACAAAGATGGAGATTAAGGATGCAGTTGACGATCTGTGGTGTAAGGTCAACATACTACGTATGGTTGGGACGGAAAAGAAGCCGGGGGGACAAAATGTAACATCCACAGGTACACAGACTGATAAGGTGCCCAACCAGTCTGTAGGCGTACAGGTATGCAACGACAACGCTGATAAGGAGGAAATACAGAGAAGGGAGCAGGAGGAGAAGAATGCCCTAGAAATAACTGAGCTGTTAGACCGGGTGAAGAATATGGACGATCTCCGACCTCTTCTAGACAGGAAATGGCCAGAGCCAACCTATAGGTGCACAAAGGTAGAGAAAGGATATCCGCCTGCAAAATCCTCGGGAAACATAGCCATATATGCTATGTCTGATAAATTAGAAAAGGGCGTTGAAAGGAGGTATAAGGAAAGGTTTCCAGACTTAATACAAGTGGACGCGCAGGCGGCTCACGCAAAACGACAGGTGGGCATATTGAAACAGACGTCTGAAATATTAGACGAGGCAACGGGGGGCTATAAAACAAAGAAGGTGTGCATATTTAAAATGGTACACCCGGATAAGGTTTCAGATATTGACATGCCGGAGGTGTTTTGCGAAAGAATGCAGTACCTGAAGACATCAGCGGATGCAGAAAAGGTCACCGAAATTGAAATGCCAGTCCCAGACCTGATGGATCAAGAAGCAGTTAGGAAGATAGTGGAATACGTCTTCCATACGACAAGTATCGCAGTTACTTTGCACAACTGGAAGGGGATGGGAGATGTTGCAAGCTTGGCAGGCCGGAAGACCAGCGAAACCCCCAGACCCAGGAAGGAGGAACTGGGCACCGTCCTAGTGAAGGCAGGGGACAAACAGTATGCCGAACTGCTAAAATGCGTAAAAGGAGAGGTACAGAAATCAAACGCGTCGCAAATAGTACGGGCTGTCAGAAAATCCAAGGATGGAGACCTTGTACTGAAAATTGAAGGAGGTCGTAGGGCAGCCGAGGAACTGAAGGGAGTGATATCTAAAGGGCTTGAGGGACAGAAGGTAGAGACCCGTGGATTTAGAAATTGGAAGATACTGCACATTCTAGGGGCAGATTGTGACGCCAGCAAGGAGGTTGTAGCAGCCTCGATAAGACAAACGCTGTCAATAGGTGACGATGAATTTGTGGTGAGGTCGTCAAGACCAGCCTATGGGGAGAGCCAAAATTTCACTGTTGAAATGGAGGAACACAGCGCCAAAGCCCTGTTAAAAATGAACAGGATACGGATAGACTGGGTGATGTGTGATGTGATGGAAAGAGTCACCATCACGAGATGCTATAGGTGTAAAGAATTCGGGCACAAGCAGAAGGACTGCAAGGGCCCTGACCGGAGCGATAAGTGCCTTATGTGTGGGAAGGCAGGTCATAAGTTGAAAGACTGTCCCACCGACAGTAAACCGTTTTGTCACTCATGTGATAGAGAAGGGCATACAAATGACAACATGAGATGTCCAAAATATAGGAAGCTTGTTTGGAGCCAAAGACAGGGTACCTCCTATAACACCTATGGCAGGCCCCAACCCAAAAGAACCATATAGAGACTACCGCAGTAGGAAGGCATTGAAAGTGATGCAGATCAATGCACAAAGGAGACGGGTCTCCCATGATGCTGCCTTCGCTATTGCAGCTGAAAGGGACATTGATTTAATCATCGCATCGGAACCGAACAGAAAGCTAATGCTAGGTGGCAATTGGTGTACAGATAAACGGGTTGACGTGGGGATCTACTTTAGGAATAAACAAATCAGAGTCAAAGATGTCACTGCTAAGGATGGGTATCTCATTGTCCAGCTGCCGAACATGAGAATATATTGCTGTTACTGCTCACCGAACATTCCATTTGAAGAGTATAGGCACTTTGTAAACGAGGTTATGTATTCTGCAAAGACCGCCGCAGGGGAGTTCATAATACTGGGAGACTTGAATGCAAAGTCCCCCCAGTGGAGTTCTCCAACCACGGATAGACGCGGAGAACACCTAACTGAGTGGATAGCGGAATTGGAGCTTGTTGTACATAACACTGGTGACAAGCCAACATTTATTAGGCACAATGCCCGTTCATATATAGACGTCACGCTGTCCACGCAATCAATAGGAAGAAGTGTGCGGAAGTGAGAGGTACTGGACGAAGAATCCCTCAGTGATCATTCCTTCATCTGTTTTGAGGTACTCGGAGAGAATGCACAACGCGGCCAGAGAAGACAAGAACAACGGCCAAAAACAAACTGGGAGGAGTTCCGGATACTTTTGGAATGGAAGACACAGTCAAATCATGATGGCGCCGCTGACTTTGATAGGTTTATGAAAATTATGAAAGAGTCACTAAGGGATAGCACACTCAAAGGAAAGCGCTCTAAGGCTCGGCAAATGCTCTATTGGTGGTCTGAGGACATCGACCACAAAAGAAAGTACTGCCTGCAAGAAAGGCGTAAGCTTACAAGAACAGCTGCAAGGAAACCGCCCTCTGGAATAGAGGTATCCCAGGCAAGGAACGCATATAAGATAGCAAAGACGGACCTTCAACGCACGATTTCTAAGAGGAAGAAGGAACTTTGGGACTCCATATGTAGAGAGCTGGACGAAGATATCTGGGGCCAAGGCTACAAGATTGCCCTTAAAAAGTTCAACGTACTTCATCCATACGAACTGAGCATAGAAAGGAAGAAGGAAGTTGCCAGGAAACTCTTTCCGGAAACAGCGATTACTATAAGTAAGCCCCCCAGGGAGGACCAGGTGCCGCCATTCCAATTGGAAGAGCTTCTCGATGCGGTGGGAAAAATTAAGAAGGGAAAAGCCCCGGGCTTGGACGCTATACCACCAGAAGCAGTCATAGAGGCAGTGAAAGTTTCACCAACATGGATGTTAGATATGCTCAATAGGCTACTAACCCTGCAGGAACTACCGGAAAGCTGGAAGACATCTAAGCTCATCTTGGTGCCAAAGACATCTGAGCAAGGGGCAGAAGCTAAGTTCAGACCAATCTGTTTAATCGACACCACCTGTAAGCTGTTCGAAGCGTTGATTGTGAGAAGGCTGGAGGTTGAACTGGAGAAGACTGGCGGGCTATCTAGTAACCAGTTTGGGTTTAGACAAGGCCGATCGACAGTACAGGCTATAAACAAAGTGCTGGAGTTAACCTCTGGTAGCAGGCAAGACTCATGGTCGATACTGATAACTTTGGATGTCAGAAACGCCTTCAACACGGCCAGATGGGAGCTAATTCTGGAAGAGCTAAAGCAAAGGGGAATACCACAATATCTGATTAACATTATAGCAGAATACTTCACAGACAGAAAGATATCCATAGAAAAGAACGTATTGATGGAGGTATTCATGGGTGTCCCACAAGGCTCTGTAGCGGGTCCAAAGCTGTGGAATCTCCTTTACGATGGAGTGCTGAGGCTAGACCTACCAGAGGGGGCAACTACAGTTGGCTTTGCAGACGACCTGGCGCTAGTAGTGGTGGCCAGAAATCATGATGATTTGGTAGCGAGAGCAGAAGCCTCACTTTGGATGATAAACCGATGGATGGAAAATCATCAACTTGAGTTAGCTCCAGAGAAAACTGAAGCGGTTATCATGAAAGGTTCCAGATTGAAACACGAAACTGAGATACAGTTCAGGGGTGTGAAGATAAAGCCGACGAAACATGTAAAGTATCTTGGAATCACTTTAGATGGCCAAAAAACGTTCGGTGAGCATGTAAAGCGGGTAACTGCAAAGGCGGAAAGGACTATAACCTCACTGACAAGAATACTCCCAAACATAGGAGGCCCAAGAAGCTCCAAGAGAATGCTTCTTTATAACGTCGTGCAGTCAATAGTGACTTATGGTGCTCCGGTATGGGAGAAAGCAATGCGAAAGGCAAAGTATAGGAATATGCTGGTGAAGCTACAACGTAAAATGCTGCTGAGGGTGGCCAGCGGATATAGAACAGTATCAGCTAAGGCACTACAGGTCATAAGTGGTACGATACCCATATATCTCTTAGTCGCAGAAAGATCAAGCCTGCTTGATAGGAGAGAAGCCAGGATTGAAACCATACGAGCATGGCAGGCAGAGTGGGACGAAAATCAAACGGTGGGACAGTGGACGAAAACTCTCATCCCGGACGTAGAATTATGGCTGAACTGTGAACATCGGGAGATCGACTACTACCTGACACAGGCGTTGTCAGGTCATGGCAGCTTCGGGAGCTATCTAATGCGGATAGGCAAATCCAACACAGACCTATGTGTGTATTGTTCGGAGAGGGACACGGCCGAACACACAATATTTAGTTGTGTGAGATGGGAGGCCGAAAGACATGCCTGCACAAGACTCGTAGGGACACAGCTAACACCGAGTAACATCACCACAGTTATGCGCCACAGCAGACAGAATTGGAAGTACGTGCAAAGCTTCATTGCAAGCATAATGAGCACTAAAGAAAAGGAAGAACGATCACCTACGGGTTCCTGAACTCCTAATCCCCGCTGGTCGGGGGACGGGAGAGTAGGGTATCCCAGAAATCTGAGTTGCCGAAGAGAAGATGGAAGAAAGAAGAAAGAAGATAAGACAGCCCCCAACTTGAAGATATGTCTCCATGATGGTTCCGAGAAAAGGGGCGGTTCGCCGGGGGCCTCTTGTCTGGTGCGCGCACCAGCTACGTCCCCAGGAAAAAAAAAAAAGTAGTAGTGATGGGGAGGCGAAGCCAGGCAAGTAGGCCACCTTTGGCCCTTTTTGCCAACCCCACTGAACCAATCACTGAAAACACTAAAATTCTACACCCTAGAAAGCTCATCGTCGAACCTACCAGACCTCTTGACGAAAGTCAATATGTCCGACCATCTCGCTGAATATAGTGGCTCCTCCCCAAACTCCGTCGTGCCGAATATCTAAACCCTACGGTTGCGATAAACTGCACATATGCCCAGGAAGGGGAACGCTGTCTCGTCGTCCTCCCAGCATCTGGATCAAATGGGGTCCCCTACCACTCTCATAAGTGACAAATGTCTATTCAGCCGGCAATGGCCAGTAAGAACCCTCACCAGAAGGTTGAGCGTCTTTCTGCCTTTATTCAAAAGCCATAGCGTTCGGCCCTTATCAGGGCCCGCTATGAATCTTTTGGCTTGCCTGCAGTCATCTCTCTCTAACCAGGCTTTCGCCAGTTCCTTGTAGGCCCAGTTGTCCAGGGCCATATTGATCTGGCGTCTGCTAATTCCCAGCATAGGTTCTGGGCCGATGCAGGGGCTGCTGGCCCCTATCCTAGCTAATCGGTCCGCTCTCTCGTTACCCGGTATACCAATGTGTCCGGGGACCCACAGCAGCGTCACCTTCTTATGGCTTGCTAATTTCTGAAGGGCGGCCGAGCATTGTTGAGCCAGAGCTGATCTGGCCCTTGGAGCTGCCACCGCTTTCAGAGCTGATTGGCTGTCAGAGCATATATATATGCTCTGTTCAGAGCACTGTTCGACTTCCGTCGAGTATGCCGTCATCAATATCGCATACACTTCCGCCTGGAAGACAGTCGTGCAGGTTCCCAGCGCGAAGCTCTGCTGCACTTCATTACCCTCCAGACAGAAGCCCGCTCCCCCGGATCTCCTGACTCCTTTAAGAACGATGCGTCAGTGAAGCATACCAGACTATTGGGCGGAAACTTGACTTTCCGTCTCATCCAGTCGCCTCTTTCCGGGATGACTAGTGATACGACTCTGGGTTTTCCACCGTTGGCCCTCTTGATGCGATAGGTTACGTCGTTGATCTTCTTGACGACCTCATACGGGCCCTCCCAGGAACTCTGGAGCTTCGGTGACAAGCCACGGCGTTTCTGAGGGTTGTACAGCCAAACAAGGTCTCCAGGTTGGTACGCTGTTTCGCTGGACCCTACGTCGTACGTTATCTTCATGCGGTCGCTTGCGGTGCGAATATTATGGCAAACTTTCTCATGGGCCTCGTCCATTCTCCTGCGAAGGTTGGCAACGTAATATTCGCCTGCCACATCGTCCCCTGGTTTGCAATCAAACATGAGGTCACAGGGTAGCCGGAGCTCTCGCCCAAACACAATACTGGCTGGTGTCTCTCCCGTGGTTTCATGGACTGCCGAGCGGTACGCCAACAGGAACAGATGGAGCCAGCTGTCCCAGTCTCGCTGGTGGTCGGAGACAACCTTGGCCAAATAGCGGTTCACCGTCCTGTTCATCTCTCTACCATGCCGTCCGACTGAGGATGTAACGCCGTGGTCCGAGTCTTCCTAATCCCCAAAGTTTTGCACACGTTCTGGAAGAGCACAGACTCGAAGTTCCTTCCCTGGTCCGAATGCAGCTCGAGCGGAGTTGCTCCAAAACGGCAAATCCAGTCCTTGACCAGAGCGTCAGCAACGGTTGCGGTCTCCTGGTTGGGCAGAGCGTAAGCTTCGACCCATCTGCTAAAGTAGTCAATCACCACGACGATGTACTTGTTCCCAGCTTCGCTCTCCCGAAAAGGTCCTGCTACGTCGATAGCGAGCTGTCTTACGCCTCTGTGGACCGTGGCTGGCGGCAAAAACTGTACACTTCCTGCACCATTCCTTGACGTCTTCCTTGCACCTAAACCAGTAGAACCGCTCCCGAACCTTCTCCAGGGTCTTGGCCACGGCCAGGTGACCTTCCGCTGTGAATCTCCCCAAGTACCTCAGCCACGCGGTTCCTAAGCACCACGGTCTGTCTTCTTTCCTGGGCCCCTTCTTTGTCCTCGAGTATTCGTCGCAGGATGCCGTCCTCCATCACCAGATAGTCCCACTGAGCCCAGTAGGATTTGGCGAGTAAGGTGAAACCTCCTGCCAACTCGGTCGTTGGTCTACCCTTTTCCACTCGATGACCAGTTTCAGGCTGGGATCCTCCTCTTGGTCTTTCTGGAGTTCGGCAGGCTGCCAGCGATCATCCACAACGGTGGTTCTCCTTGTCATGGCATCCTTCGTCTCGGCTCGGTTGCAGTGAGCACAGTCGTCGGGATACGGTCTCCTCGAAAGTGCATCCGCATTCCCATGAGACTTGCCATCACGGTGTTCGATGTCAAAGTCGAATTCCTGCAGCCTCTCGATCCACCTGGCCACCTGCCCCTCTGGGTTCTTGAACCGAAGTAGCCATGTCAGGGATGCATGGTCCGTCCTCAGCAGGAACTTCCTCCCGTACAAGTACCTATAAAAGTGCTCCACGGACTTGACGATAGCCAGCAATTCTCTCCGAGTGACGCAATAGTTTCTCTCGGGCTTAGATAACGTCTTGCTGAAATAGCCGATTACCACCTCTCGACCATCTTGTATCTGCGACAGAACTGAGCCTATCCCTACGTTGCTCGCATCGGTGTCCAACACAAATTTTCCAGTAGGTAGGGGATAGCTTAGCACTGGAGCCGTCGAGAGAGCCTTCTTCAGCAGGTCGAAAGCTTGCTGGCAGTCATTTCCCCACTGGAACCTGCAGCCTTCCTCCGTAAGGCTAGTCAGCGGCTTGGCGATGGTAGCAAAGCCAGCCACGTATCTACGGTAGTATGTACACAGACCTAGGAAGCTTCTTACGTCGTGTTTGTTCTTGGATACCGGCCATCCTCCTACTGCTTCGATCTTCTGGGGATCCACTGCTATGCCTTCTTGGGAAACCATATGTCCTAAGTATTGCACCTTCTTCCGGAACAGATGGCACTTCTTGGGGCTCAGCTTGAGGCCTGATTGGCGCAGCCTCTTAAATACTTGTTCCAGGTTCTTGAGGTGATCGTCGAACGATTTCCCAACCACGATAATGTCGTCTAGGTAGACCAAGCAGGTTTACCAAGACAGCCCCTTCAAGGCAGTCTCCATGAGCCTCTCAAATGTAGCTGGTGCATTACACAGCCCAAACGGCATAACTGTAAACTGCCATAACCCCGAGCCGACCGTGAACGCAGTCTTCTCCTTATCCCCTGGGTCCATCTCGACTTGCCAGTAGCCACTCTTCAGATCAAGCGTGGAGAACACCTTAGAACCCACCAAAGTGTCTAGGGTGTCGTCAATTATTGGCAGAGGGTAGCTGTTTTTCTTCGTTACATTATTGAGCTGCCGATAGTCCACGCAGAATCGTGTCGACCCGTCCTTCTTCCTCACGAGTACGACTGGCGATGACCAAGGATTCGCTGATTGCTCGATCACCCCACCCCCTCTTCTTCCATTTCCTTGATGATCCTATCTGGTTCTTCTCGCTTGGCCAATGGTAGCTTCCTTGGTGGTTGCCGAATATGTGGTACATCGCCCGTGTGGATCTTGTGTCGGACCACATTTGTCCTCCCCTTCTTTCCAAGGCCAACATCGAAAATATCCTGGTATCCTGTGATGAATACCCTCAGCCTCTTCTGTTGTTCCCTGTTCAATCCTTTCCACGAATCAGCCACCAACTCAGCCAGCTTCTCATGCAACCGCTCACTCCGTTGGTTTGATGCGTTTACATTTCTCACCACCGATGAGACTGGAGAACAACAACCCAGTGGTGTTCCTTTCTTGAGGTATACCGGAAAGCCATTCGCATTCAGTAACCTCACCGGAACTGCATCATCAGCTCGTACCAGGCATTTTCCAATGGCGGTGCCACGGCCAATCAGCTCAACATCCAGTTCAGGTTCGAACAACATGACGCTCCCTCGACCAGCGCCATCAATCAGGCAGGCTTCAATCACCACCTCGCATCTTTCTGGGACGTCAGTTTCTTCTAAGAGCACAACCTGGACAGCCTCTCTTTTTTTTTTAATGGCACTAGGACTCACTCCCATCAGCCAAAATCATTTTATTCAATTTATTTTTACTTTATTCGGTCCCGTGGACAAACAGCACATCAGACGGAACAGTGTAAAAGTGTTTGGGTATCTACTATACCTATCGATATGAAAATTCACCTAATCGACCCTATTGGAAGGATGAGGATATTGGGGATAGACAGGGTCACATAAGTCTTCTCGCCTAGGGGCCCGTCAAGGCATTTATTTCATAGTCACATACAAAAACATAGGCCACGGTAGGGAGGAATAATTACACAGAGGTTAAAACAAAGGGTAGCTATCTCATAATACAGACACAATTCAGATCTTAGTCCCAGAATTTTTAAAAAACTTAATCAACGATGATATAACGTCAAACCTGCTGAGGGATAATAAAAAGGCTGTATTGTAAGGGGTCGGTATACCACGTTCAATGAGTTCATTGTATAAGACATTAGAATGTATGATGGTCTGAGAGCAGCCAAATACAATATGTTCAATATCACCTTCAACTGAACAGTGAGAACACATGCTTGATGGAACGAGTTTCAATCTGGCCAAATGAGCTGGAAAGGAACTATGTCCGATTTTCAGACGGATGATGATCGATATATATTTCCTGGGAATTTTGAAGTTATTATGCCAATATAGACGTGGAATAGTGGGGTGGATTTTTGTATATCTTGTTGGGTTCGTGAAACAATATTGCTGCCACTCATAGGTCCACTTGGAGCGAATGTTCCTTTTTGAAATAGCAATTCGATCTTCAATACTGACTGGAATATTGATGTCATTTCCTGACAAAATACTGTCTTTTGCCAATGCATCAACTTTTTCATTATAGACAATTCCTCTGTGACCTGGCACCCATATAAATTGGCATATTTTACCTTCATACTTCAATTGGGTTAGCAAATACCTGATTTGAAGGAGATAGATGTTACTAGTTTTGTGACTCATTTTAAGGGCGGTTAGGACAGACAACGAATCAGATATTATTGTTGCTTTCACTACTTGCTTTCCCAGTACAAACTTTAGTGCTTGAATGATAGCAATTGCTTCTGCTGAGTATATAGATACTTCAGAAGGTAGTTTAAATAATAATGAAAAATCCGTACTGGGGCAGAAGACAGCGCACCCAGTACCACTTGAGTTTTTGGATGCATCCGTATATATAGTCATGTTTGAAGGATCGTTTTCCTCGCAAATCGCACCAAGCATCCTATTATTATAAACTGGATTCAATTCATACTGGGGGGTAATTACAGAAATATCTGCGATGGAATCAAAATAATCATATCGCTGAGGTGGATTAGTTGTTGTTGACTCAATATAATGTAACTGGCGGAATGCTAAAACTAGGGAAGGAGAGTTGTTCTTTTGCCAGTAGCGATTTGTCAAATCGAAGACGTTCAGCTGACTCAGCTTGTTCACTAACTCGGGGCTTTTTAGGTGGCATTTGAGAACGAAATTGCATGCCAGCATTTCTCTTCGGAGGTTCAGAGGGGGTTCCATTGCTTCCACTCGTAGAACTTCAGTTGGTGAGGATCTCATTGCTCCCAAACATTTTCTTAGAAACTTATTCTGTACAACATCTAATTTTTTAAGCAGTGCGTTGCTGGCTGAACTATATAAAAGTGCACCATAATCGATTATAGATCTGATGTATGACCTGTAGAACATAAATGCAATTTTCTGATCAACACCCCACCAAGTTTTTGCTATCATATTGAAGAAATTCAGGCCTTTATTGCACTTTGTAATGATAGCATTTATATGACACTTCCAAGTCAATTTCTTGTCTAGTATTATCCCAAGATACTTTATTTCATTTACCACTTCCAATGTCAAGCCTCCTAAGGTAATTCTTGGTTGTATTTGTAGATTATGACGAGAAAAGACACATACTCTGGATTTCTCTTCGGATACAACAAGACCATTACTTGCAAACCATTCCACATATAACGTCATTGCTACGTTTAATTCTCGTTGACATTGTTCAAGAGTCTTACATTCAATATAAACACATATATCGTCAGCGTACTGTACACATTGAGTTTTCGCATCGAGCTGGTGCAAATCTGCAGTGTATATATTGAAGATGATCGGGCTTAAAACTGCGCCTTGTGGTAGTCCCGCATAAACACAACGAGGACCAATTTTATTGTTTGTCTTATCTCTTACATATACCATTCGATTTGAGTACATCTGTGCTATAGTATGACTAACATGTGATGGTAGACCGAATTTTATCAACTTTTCTTTTAAAATTCTCAGGTCTACATTATCATAAGCTCCTGCAATGTCAAGAAACACAGCACATAGATAGTTGTTTCGTGAAAAACAGCACTGTATATCAGTGACGACTCTAGCCAATGCATCATCTGTACCAAAATTGTGTCTAAATCCATATTGCCTGGCTGGGAGTTTATTAAAGTTCAAAAACCACTCTAATCTTCTTTTAACCATTCTCTCGAAAGTTTTAAATATACATGATAGTAGAGATATTGGTCGATAGGATTCGGCTATATTTGGGTTTTTTGTGGCTTCAAGATAGGTACTATTACCACCTTTTTCCAGTCCTCAATAGATTCCCCTTTTAGCCATACATCATTAAAAATCTCTAATAAGAGTTGTTTCGCTATGTTGGGAAGATGTATCAACATTGGATATTTGACTTCATCATAGCCAGGAGATGTGTTTGAGTTATCTTTTAGGGCAAGTTCTAATTCTCGAGGGGTAAAAGTTGACCAAACAGGTTATCAGGAGTAAAGCTAGGACGCGTCCCCAAATTTGATCCAGCTGTTAAGGGAGCGCAATTTATGTGAAATTGCTCAAGCCAGTCGTAATTTTCACATTTTTGTTGTTGAATCGGTATCCGTTTAATAGTTCTTGCTTGTTTCCATATTTCCTTAAGTGGCGTATTCTTATTTAGCCTTGAGACCCATGTACTCCACGATTTTCTAGACTTCAGTTTGAACATCTTTTTACTTTCAGAAAATATCTTTTTGCATTTTATGAAATTTTCGATGTTACAGTTTTCTTGATATAATCTCATAGCAGTTTTTCTTTCCTCTATAGCGCGGGCACATTCTTCATCCCACCATGGAGCTGGGGCCCGATTTTTAATTTTATATGGTTTATATGTAGGTATGCATCGTTCACTTATCTGATTAATACGGTCTAGGAGGTACATATATTTGTCATTCGCGGAGGTGAAAACAGGTAACTCATCAAAGGAAGTTGCTAGTAAGCTTCTGTATGAGGCCCAATCTGCTTTTTCAACATTCCACTTGTACTTTGGGTGTATAAGTTCATTTGAACCGATATCAAGGTTGAAGGTCATTAATATTGGGAAATGGTCCGAACCAAGTGGATCATTTTTAACCTCCCAAGTAGATATTTGACATATATTAGCTGAACAAATGGAAATATCAGGTGCTGAGTTTTGAATGCCAGGTGCGACCATTCTTGTTGGTGTTCCATCGTTCATGATTACTAAGTTGCTCGATTCACAAAATTCCATAATTTGGTTGCCCGCAGCATTATCGCGACCTAAACCCCACATTTGACATTGAGCATTGAAGTCACCACCAATTATCGTAGTCGATTCTGACCTTGAAAGAATTGCTTCCCAATCGGACGAGTTAGATTGAACATTTGGTGGTTTAGGTATATACAGAAACGATGGAAATAGATAAATCATTATATTTCAATGATATACCACAAACTAGTATATCAGTATTGGGAAAAAGACTGAAATCTAACTCCTTGAATTGTAAACCATGTTTAACAAAAATTGCGACACCTGCTTTACCATCAAACCTGTCCCTCCGGATGATGCTGTACCCACGAAACCGAACATTAGAATTTGGTTTGAACCATGTCTCACTAATTAAAGCTATGTCAATTTTATTTTCGCTGAGGAAGTGGATCAAACTATTCCTATTGGCTATTGCTGAACGTGCATTCCATTGCATTAGCTTGATCATACTTTTTTTGCCTTATATATATGAATTAAGCAAGCTGTGTGAAGTTGATCCCACTAGCTAGCCCAGAATTATTTAATATTATTCTAACTTCACTTTTAAGAGATTCTTCATCAAATTCTTTAAGGTAATTAAGGTTTGTTGTGCTGCTCACAACAGACAAAAATAATTTGGATAGTATTTCAACCATTTGTTCTTTATCTGAAATGTTGAGTTGATATGTAGGGTTTGATAACACAGAGGTAGAAGGACCTGGTGTAAAAGGAAACATTGGTTCTGGAACTATGGCGGGGGGTGATTGCACTTTACGCTTTTTATTTGAATTATTCGAGTTATGGGTAAATTGTCGTGAATTTTGTGAGTGTTTTGTGTTATGGATAGTTGTTTTGTTGTTCGTGTTTGATGTAGCTGCAGGCATTTCATTCAAATTTTCTAAAACCTGATAACGATTTCCGCTAATTACTCTTGTGGCGTATGAAGATTCGATGTTTTTTCCTGCTTCAAAATAAGATAAATTTGAGTTAGCCATCATTTTCTTAATTTTCTGTTGATCCTGAAAACACGGACATTTTTTTGAGATAGAATTGTGTGTTGCATTTTTACAAGATATACAGTAAACATTATCATCTCCACAATTATGGTCAGCTTCTTTGACTTGCCCGCAATTCAAACACCTTGTGTATGTGGTACGGCACTGAGATGAAACATGGCCAAAACGAAGGCATTTAAAACATTGTATGATTCTTTGTATAAATGGCTCTACTGGAAATAATACACTGTTAATGCTTACTTCTTTCGGAATGACGTTACCGTCGAAAGTGATAACAACCATTTGTCTGGGTATTAACTGTGTTTCGCCATTGTTCGAAATTTTTCTTTTTAAACGACGGACCTCCAGAATATCAATATTGGAATTTAAATTTTCCATCAAGTAGTCTTCGTTGAAATAAGTGTCTACTCCTTTAATCAATCCTTTGCGGCAGAGTAAGTTGTTAGGAATGTATGCCCTAAGGTTTTCTTTTACAAGTGAAGGATTTGAAACTAGACTGTTAGCATCTTTAATGGATTTAACTCCTACTTTAATTCGATTGATACCTACACGGCTTATAGACTTAATCAAATCACCAATTTTCAACTTTTGATGTAAAATATGTCCAACATACATAGGGTGTAACCTTCCAATATTTTCGGAATTAACCTTTTCGATATAAACGTAAATATTATCAGAGGAATAGTACTTATCTTTTTGCAGATTAAACAAGCGAGTTTCGTTTTTCTTCTCGGCTGCAAAACTGGATACCTTAGAATTAGCCGGGCGGATATCCATACTCTCAGCATTGGTATCATTTCCAGATTTTCTTGTGGAGGTTTTGGAGGCATCCGCCTCGTAAGGAGGGGGTGGCATTATGTAGGCACAAATCTAAATCACAATAGGCACAAACTTATATTCGCAGAATATACCGGAAAACGACCGCTCTCGATGAGCGTCCGAACAGTACTGAGACAGCCTCTTCTTGACGTCGGTGGAGGACTACCTCTTCCTCTTGGACTAGCAGGGTACCATGCCTCAGGTCAAGTTGGAATCCATAGGTGTCCATGATGTCCATTCCAACTATCACCTCGTTCTCGATGTCGGCTACCAAAACTCGGATTTTGATGTTCCCAAACTGGAGCTGTATGTCGGCTTCCCCATGGATGCTTGCAGGCTCTCTGGTAGCAGTTCGAAGCCGCCATCTTGTTGGCCTTATATCAGCACTCTTCTGGAGCACATCAGGTCGCACGATGGTCTTCGTCGCACCCGTATCCAGAAACATCAGCTTCTGCCTGCCGTTCACAAAGCCATCCACATACAGACTGGTCGCCTGCTGCCCAACCTAGGCCACACGAGCAGTCCTTCTGGAGGTCTTCCGGACGCTGGTGGAGGATTGCCTCTTCTCTTCGACTCGACTCAGCATCGGATCTTCTTTCTTCTTTAGACGGGCCTCACTAACAACCCGCCGCAGTTCCTCAATCAGGGCCGCCACATCTGCCCTACCTTCACACTCCCAAACTCGAGCCTGGCACTGGTAAGCTTTTTTCACTGACTCAAATTACAAAGCTCTGGGTAGAGCATCCACCAGACGTTCCGAGCTGACGCATTTCGGCATCACGAAGACCACCCACAAATGCCTCCTCTGCTAATCCCTCCATTAGATCTTCCGGACTCGTCGGATATGTCAGTCGAACCAAGCGGGCTATATCTGCTTCAAATTCTTGCAGCGTCTCATTTGGTCTTTGGGAGCGGTTCTTCAGCTGAGCGTGGAAAACGTGACCGAATTTGGCTTGACCAAACCTCATTTCCAGATGTCTGACTAGCTGTTCGTAGTCCCCTCGTTCTGTTGGTGATAGCGTCTGAAGAACATCCGTAGCCTCGCCTCTCAGTGCTAACG
The DNA here is from genome assembly GCA_951848785.1 of Callosobruchus maculatus. NCBI lineage: Eukaryota > Metazoa > Arthropoda > Insecta > Coleoptera > Chrysomelidae > Callosobruchus > Callosobruchus maculatus. Next base: position 14,616,323 of record CATOUR010000026.1, on the reverse strand, counting down.
TCAAAGCTGTTACACACATCTGTAAATAATGCAACTGAAATGTTGCGCTTGTAATGATAAACTGTAGGTAATATTCAAAATAACTTTTCAGAATACAAATAGACATTTCACAGTCTTAAAAGTTTTTCCAAGACTTTACAGGGTGAGTCTTAAGTTGATACCTTTTTTTAAACTGTGTATAGAGGTCGTTCAAATAAGCAACTTTTTCAAATAACTCGAAAACTGAAAAATAAGCGACATACAGAATCCAAAAAAGTGAATCTAGGCTTGTGTATCTTCCAGTTTATCATAATTAATTTGAAATTGGTAAATCCTGAGAGTTGTTTCACAATAATGTGGCACGTTTAAATTTTCCAATTTAAAATTAACAAGGATAAACAAAAAGTGACTATTACACTATCTGATAGGTACAATGCCTAATCGATTTTAAAAAAATCCGAGCAAAAAACTAAACACAGAGAGACTAGGTACGTCTTGATACACAAGCCCATAATTATATACTAAAAAAAAGTATCAACTTAGGACTCACTCTGCATATACGAGCTGTTTTTTTTTTGTTACACTGAATTCTGCTTATGTTGGTTTTGTTTTAAGAAGTGTATGCCAAAAACGTATTTATTTGAGCCAGCATATAGTTTCTGTTTCATAATGTGATGTTAAAATCGATACAACTTTCGAAAAGAACAACCTACGGAACTACTTGAAATTATGTTTTAAAGAAAACTAATAGTTATACTATATGAACAAATAATACTGAGACAAAGTTACAAAAATCTGCAACCTATGTTCATCCTAGTATATCTCAAAATCCTGACGAACCATTTCAGAACTAACTCTTTTTAGGATTCCTTGGAAAGGTAAATACTGTAGATATTACCAAAAGTTTTACAGTTTCACAACTCTTTGGATTAGTGTTATCTTCAAATTGGCTGAATTTGGTATGAAATTATAGCTTAAGATGCCAATAAAAAAAATTATAATAAAAAATAAACTCAGTTTTGCAGTTTGACTTTCACTAATTATTAAAGACTCTTTATTTGAAGATGGGTATGTTGAACAAATCACGTAGGAGAATTGTTTATAGACGTAAGGTTTCGTTTAAGCCAAAAAAACAAAAATGGGGCATAGACGCATTCGAATTCTTTAAATACCTTTGCCAAAACCGATTCAATGAAAAAGCGTGGGTGTCATCATTTTCCTATGAAACTACTTCTCCCATGACTTGACACAGTCATAATGAATATGCGACAAGTATATATATAACGACAAGTAAACTTGCAAAACTGATACTCGCATACAACGTTTAACGTTGCACCATTTTTCCTGTAGTACTCCATCAACATGGGTGATGAAGCCAAAGACACCCATGATCAACAGATCGAGAGGGCTGAGATCGCCAACCTGGTTCGATCCAGGATGGAAAGCCTAGACCTGCCTACGATTGACTACAATGACGTCACCGAGAAAAGAAACAGTCTGTCTTACGCTATCATCAATCCTAGCTGTGATCTCAAGTTAGAGGAGGGAGACATCATGTAAGTGACCGGGTTCCAGATATTAAAAGTCTAGTATAGTGTTGATCTTGGTAGATCTTTCTCTTAAATTATTATATTAAGGCTGTAGATACCCTGTATACTTTATATACAAGGTTAGTTAGTCATCTACAATAGATAAAAAACTTAAGGAATTCAACATGAAATCTATAGGTGTTAAACAACCACAATGCAATATGATTCTCATGGCACGGTTCTGCAACTTTTGTAATTGAGTCATTTGATTTAAATTTAAAAAATTCAAAACTGATGAACAATAGTCAAAATGTGGCTGTATTATGGTTTTATATACTGTTAATCTTATATGGAATGACAGAAAATTACATACTCTTGAAAAGAAAAATAGTTTTTTCTATATTTTCCTACAGATATACTCGAAATGTTTATCAAATTTTAATAAGTTATCCAACTGAACTCCCAGATATTTGACGGTGCTTACTATCTCAATTTTTTCATTGTTAATACTAATATTTTCATTGTTGATATTTATTAAACTATATTTGCAATTGGTTGTGATAACCGTTGCTTTAGTTTTAGCTAAATTAAGGTTTAGTGAGTTTGATTCCATATACAGATCAACTTGACTGAGTATAGTGTTCATTTTATTAATTGCAGTATCCAAATTATTCAGAACATGCCAGTACCGTATCATCTGCAAAGAGGTTTATGAATTCACAATCAACAAAAGATGTATATCATTAATGTATAAGATAAATAGTAGTGGCCCCAAAACACTACCCTGAGGTACCCCTATTTTATTATCAATTATGCTTGACGTGTTTTTGCCAATTCTTACTTTTTGTTTTCTATCATCTAAATAGTTACTGAACCAGTCATACACCCTGCCAGTAATTCCATAAATTCTCAATTTGCATAATAATATATCTCTATTAATGGTTTCAAACGCTCTTCTTAAATCCAGAAATACAGCAATTACATACTTATTTTGATCGACCTCATTTTTAAATTTACTCAGGGTGAGTTGAATGGCACTTTCACATGAGTGCATCTTCCGAAATGCTGATTGGTGCTTGTGTATTATGTTGTTAAATTCAATGTGCTCAACAATTTGGTTGTATACAGCTAGTTCCAGAATTTTTTCAACCGGTGGTAAGGTATTGATTGGTCTATAATCATGAGCTTTCTTTGCGTTTGGTAGTTTGGGAATTGGAATTATTGTACTTATCTTCAAACTACTTGGTGTCATTGCTGTATCTAGAGAAGTATTCACAAAATTCAAGATTACATGACCTATGGTTTCACATATATGTTTTAACATTTTACAATTTAGGAGTTCAAATGTACTGAATTTATTATCTCAAGACTTCACAATATTTTTAAGATCTTGGAATGATAGCGGTTTAAAATTTGAAAAAGGCAAATACAAATTACAGTTTCTATTACACCAACCTTGTGGACTTTCAATACTACTCGTTATCCTCTTAATACTATCGACAAAAAAAAACATTAAAATTTTCGACTATTTCTATATCATCTCTAACAACAACACTGGTATTGGTTGATACCATACATTGTCAATAGATTTTTGAGTTTAATAGTATAAAAATTATCACTAAGAAAGTTCAGGTTGAAGTCCCCTATCAAAACACAGTTTAAATTAGTTGTAAACATACCATCACATACAGGGTGAGTCAAGCTCAACGCCTCGGACTCTTGTGACCAAACGATACCAGTTTTCGGAAAATCAACTTTGCAAGTGTATGTAGGTCGAGTTGGGCTACATTTTAAAAATAATGACTTTTATACAGGGTGTCTAATAAAAGCGTGACATATCAAAGTTATGTTTTTTTAAATGGAACACTCTGTATATTATTGCATATTTAGATTCCTGGGTGCATTTTAGAGTGACTTTATGTATCACACATGGGACTTTAAGCGAACCGTTTAGGTGCAAATCACAATTTTGGGTATAGGTAGATGTCAGAAAAAAATTGAATATCGCAGCTATTATAAATCTTAGAGGGCTGTGACTTTGCCGTGTTACTAAGCATGAAATGTGTCAGCTTACGTTAGACGGTCGAGTTCGGATTACATTTCTACTTGGAGAAATCGGTAGATCAATTAAGGAAATTTCAATCAAAGGTAACTTGATTTTTTCAAATGGGAATGCATAATTTTTTTTATACGATCAAATGTGAAATTTGATAGCCTTTCTAATTATATAATGTTGTGAATATCAATCTATGGTAGTTTTTATTAAATTTCGAGATTTCAATGAAATCAGTGTTTTTCAATTTTCCTACCTATAAACAAACTAGCAGGCCATGAAATATAAACAAAATCGTATTCAGATGGAAGAAAACAACTAACTTAGCAAAAAGGTTGAGCAGAAATAGAGTAAAAGAACAAGATTATAAAAATTCCCTACAACAAATCAACTCTAACCAGAAACAACGGCGGCAACACGTCTAAGGTTAAAGAGAAGCTGGAGTACGACAGAAATGGATAATTTTTACAGCCTACTAGCGACTGCAATGTACTAGAGATTAAAAATTTCCAAAATCACTAAACACTTTGAAAAAGCAAAACTTTCAGCGATCGTTGCCGTCAGTCTAATATCTTCAGAACGCAGTTTCACATTTAATGGTATAAAACAGTAGTAATTTCCGTCAAAGTCAAAAGTAATGATACCTCTCACTGTCGTCCTTTAAATTTTTTAGTATCTATCAGCAAGATCGCAAAAAAGGAATAAAAAAGGAATACTGACATGTTTTAGTTTTCTGCCAGGTAAATTATGTTTAATAATTTGACCAGATTTTTAATTTATCCTTCATTCTCGGCGATCTTGCTTATGAGTATAGAAGAATTTGCAGAACTCCTGTCAGAGGTATCGGTTACCATTTTTTTTAAATCATGAAATGTGAAATTTTGTTCTGAAGCTATTAAACTGCCAGCAACATTACGTTGTAGATTTCCTTTCATTTTAAAATTCACAATGGTTTTGTGAATCGTCAATCTTTAGAATATTGTAGTAGCCGGTATGCTGTGAAAAATAGCCATTTCTGTCGTACTCCAGCTGTTTCTTGACCTTAGATGTGTTATGCCTGCTATTTCTGGTTAGAATTGATTTGTTGTAATTCATTTTTATAACTTTGTCCCTTTATTCTAGTTCGTCCATAACTATCTGCTAAGTTTGTTGTTTTGTTCCACCTGAACAGTTTTTTGTTTATATTTCATGGCCTGCTAAGTTGCTTATAGCTAGGAAAATTGAAAAACACCGGTTTTACTGAAAATTTGAAATTAGATCAAAACTACTAGAGATTGATATTTACAACCGTAGATCATTAGAAAGCTTATCAAATCGCACATTTGATCGTATAAAAAAAATTATGCATTCCCATTTGAAAAAATCAAGTTACCTTTGACTGAAGTTTCCTTGATTGATCCACCGATTTCTCCAAGTACAAATGTAATTCGAGCCCGACCGTCTAATGTAAGCTAACACATTTCATGTTTAGTAACACGGCAAAGTCGCAGCCCTCTAAGATTTATAATAGCTGCGATATTCAATTTTTTCTGACATCTACCTATACCCAAAATTGTGATTTGCACCTAAACGGTTCGCTTAAAGTCCCATGTGTGATACATAAAGTCACACTAAAATGTACCCGGGAATCTGAATATGCAATAATATACAGGGTATTCCATTTAAAAAAACATAACTTTGATATGTCACGCTTTTATTAGACACCCTGTACAACAGTAAATATTTTTAAAATGTAGTCCAACTCGACCTACATACACTCGCAAAGTCGATTTTTCGAAAAGTGGTATCGTTTGGTCACAAGAGTCCGAGGCGTTGAGCTTGACTCACCCTGTATACTTTCAAAGTAATCTAGGAATACCGCATCCGAACTAGATGGTGAGTGATAAAGACAACCTATTAACCAATATGTAGATCCTAAACAGACTTTAGTGTTTGCTTTGAGGGTACCAATTTCAAATCCGGCCGTTGTTTTGAGTTTTAACAGGCAAAGAAGATCAAAAATTTTCAGGCCCCAGATGTTCAAGCTCACCCTAAATATCCAAAATGGTTATCTGGCTTCCTATACGGACGAAAGCTCGTATAGTGTATGCTTTGAGGATACCAATTCCAAATCCGGCCGTTGTTTTGAGTTTCAGCCTCAGATAATGTTGGGTTTTTGCCGTTTTTGGGCTTGATAATTGTCATACCCACTTCGCGTATCGCGAAAATGCACCCCGCCGTACTATCCACTAGCACGCCATTGTGGATAAATAGGTATGTGGTGACCAGAGAGTCGGCGCAATCACTGAGAACAACAGGTGTGCGAGACGAGAGGAGATAACCTAGAACCTAAGATCTCTCTGGCCTCTGGGGTGTCGCCGCAACTGAAGTCCCGGGACGAACTACGTCGCCAGCGAACTGCGAACACAAGTAAGTGGGTAGATTAGTGTTGTTAAGCCCAAAACTAAATAGAAATATTTTATAAACTAAAAGAGCGGGACTCGCTTTGTATCCGCCATAAAATTTGGTCCTTCGAGCCGGATCACCAAGCGAATTCTTATATATCTAATAGTCTAATTAGCTGAATTACAATTCGATATATCAATTCAAGACTTTATTTCGAATCTAAGGTCTGTGTTGCTTATTCTAAATTCCTAATATTGGCTATTGGTTTTTATTTGCGTCGACACCGTTTTTTCTATTATCATGGCGGAGGAAGAGGATCTCGATAATTTGCTACAACCACTTATTGCAAAAAAAGAAATGTATTTCTTGCGTTTACAATCTCTGTACGAATTTTCACGGAATATTTCTGGGGATCCTGCTGTACTAGCTGAATTTAATGCTCGTTTAAATGATATACACAAATATCGTGAGTTATTTGAGCAGTGTATTGCTGAAATAAACAGGTTAAATTCTGCATATAAGCCTAAATTCAAACCCAGTTATCAAGAAATTCAAAGTTTTGATCAATTGTACTATAAAATTTTGAGTGTCGCTGCAACCGTTGCAAATAACAGTGGCGGCGCAGGGCGGCGTAATGAATCAAACGCAAATTCAAATCAACCACGTAGTGTTAAGCCGCGATTACCTAAACTCGAACTATTCCATTTTGATAGTAAATTAGAGAATTGGCAAACATTTTTTGATACTTTCAGTAGTCTCATTCATAATAATACTGATATCAGTAACACTGAAAAATTTTACTACTTATTGACTGCAGTGAGCGGTCCAGCTCTGTCTTTAGTAAAAAGTTTGCCAGTAACTGAAGATAATTATTTGATTATATGGAATCTGTTGGTCAAAAAATATGAAAATAAACGGGCCTTGGCTACAAGTCATTTGGACAAACTCTTTCAGTTCAAGCCATTAGTAACTGAATCAGCAGCTGGTTTGAATTCATTTTTACAAACATTTCAAGAATCTGTGAAGGCGCTCAAAATTCTGAAAATTGATGATTTGTCTAGCTTTCTTCTGTTCTATATAGCTTTACGCAACCTAGATCCTGTTACACGACGGGAATTCGAGCAAACGATAGAACAGGACGAAATTCCTACCTTTCAACGGTTGATTACTTTCGTAGAAAAACATTTGCGAGTTATAGAGATGTCAGAATCCAAAGCCTCTCATACAAAGCACTCAAACTACAAATCATTAAATTCATTTTCTGATAGCAAGCCAGGTACTTCTAAATCATCCAAAGCCTGTTTATCTGCCGTCAGTCTAAATAAATCAAATTTCAAAAATTGTCTATTTTGTCAAAAACCGCATTCGATTTACAAATGTTTTAAGTATAATGAACTGACACCGCGTGAAAGGTTAGAAAAGGTTAAAGAGCTGAAATTATGTGAAAATTGTCTGCGAAATCACTCACTCGCGCAATGTTTGTCCAAAATTCGATGCTCTGTATGCAGGCAGATGCACCATCATACACTGCATATTGATGGTAATGCAATTTCTGAAAGTTCTCAAATACAAGCAGCAGGATCTAGCAAGGATCAAGCCGTAACACTAACTTGTTCTTCAAACTCGACAGTTTTACTAGGTACGGCAGTTGTTCATGTCTCTGATGCCTGGGGTACTTATCATGCTGTAAGAGCAATCATTGATAGTGGTGCCATGTCTAGCTACATTACAAATGCTTGCGCTCAACGTCTTAGACTGGCGCGTAAAAAATGTAGTTTTGAGCCGCTCGGTTTAGGAGGTAATCCTGTTCAAGATTTCGGTTTGGTCACTTGTTCTATCAAACCTCGAAACTCTTCAGGACCTATCCTTAAGACCGAAGCTGTTGTGGTTTATCACATTACGGGTAATCTACCCACTATAACCTTATCTAGTGAAATTGTTAACGAATTTCGTAATCTTGATTTGGCCGATCCATCCTATCATACCGCCGCACCGGTTGAATTATTATTAGCTGGTGATCTATTTCCTTATATCTACGATGGTAAGAATATACTACCCCGTACACCTGGCCTTCCCGTCGCGATGCATTCGATTTTTGGTTATGTAATTACCGGTCAAACAGTACTAAATACAAATGATCAACGTCAAACTACCTCGTGCAATTTACTAGCTTACGACAGTAGCATTGATAAAGTGATCAAGTCGTTTTGGGAAACCGAAAACATTTCCTGTGATTTATCTCAAAACCCTGAAGACATTTACGTAGAGCAAAAATTCTCAAAAGAACACAGCCGTGATAGTACCGGTCGATATATTGTAACTTATCCCTTTAAACCAAATTTCGAACTCGGTGATTCTCGCGAGCAAGCTATTCGTAGATTTCTTAACTTAGAATCAAAATTAAATAGACACTGCCAGCTAAAGCAAGATTACCACGAATTTATGACTGAGTACGAGAGTTTGGGTCACATGACATGTCTCGGAGAGTTAGATACGGTCGAATCGAAGTACACCATACCACACTTCTGTATTCTAAGGCCGTCGAGTACGTCTACCAAACTTCGAGTGGTATTCGACGCGTCTAGCAAAACGACAAATCATAACTCCCTTAATAATGTGCTCTATGCAGGGCCCAAGCTTCAATCAGACATAAACGAAATTCTAATTAACTTTCGATTGCATAAGATTGGTTTGTCTAGCGATATTTGTAAAATGTTTCGAATGATTCTAGTCAACACATCTCAACGTCCATATCAACATATTCTATGGAGATTTTCTCAAAATGAACCTTTAAAGGTCTACGAATTAAACACTCTAACTTATGGAATTGCTAGTAGTCCATACCTTTCAATAAGAGTCCTGCACCAGCTAGCCGACGATTCCATGAAAAATTTCCCTATAGCCGCCACAGTACTCAAAAGGGGATTTTTCGTGGACAATCTGCTTTGGTCTGTAGAGACCGATGGAGAGGCTTTTCAACTACAAGATGAGTTGATTGCCTTGCTTCGCAGTGGAGGTTTCGAACTCCATAAGTGGGCTAGTAACTGCTTGCCACTTTTAGAGCGGGTGCCTGGTAAGCTTCGAGAAATGCCAGTTGCCTTTGAAGACGACAAGGACCTATCTATCAAGGTTCTGGGACTACAGTGGTTACCACTTGAAGATGTTTTCACCTTCGCAACTCTTTCAGCATCTTCAACAAATACCAAAAGAGGTGTTTTGTCTCAAATAGGACGCCAATTTGACCCTTTAGGATTCGTAGCTCCTTGCATATTCTATGCGAAGTGTTTCATGCAAAAACTTTGGATGCTCAAGCTTGGTTGGGATGATCAGCTTCCTCCACATTTGAGCAAAGAATGGCATGCTTACACATCTGAACTTCATCTTTTATCAAACTTTAAGCACGAGCGGAAGGTCACAGCCAGGCAATATTCCTATCACCAGATTCTAGGATTTTGCGATGCGTCCACACTAGGGTACGCGGCAGTGATATACTTACGTTCGTCAAATGGTCGTGGCGATGTCAAGGTCAGTCTCTTAATAGCAAAATCCAAGGTCGCGCCCTTGAAGACTATATCAATCCCACGGCTCGAGCTATTGGCTGCACACTTATTAGCCAAGCTTGTTAAATACACGAAGTCACTATTAAGTGATGGGCTTACTATCCATGATACCTATTTGTTCTCGGATTCATCAGTCGTGCTAGCATGGTTAAATACACCTTGTTACCACCTCAAAACCTTCGTAGCAACACGAGTTTCCAAGATATTGGATAGTGTAGATCCGGACTGTTGGTTTCACGTCAACGGCGTGTGCAATCCAGCTGATATATGCTCACGTGGTGCCCTGCCTTCCACGCTTCTTTCAATGCCAGAGTGGTTGACAGGTGCCAGCTGGATGTATTCTCCTCAAACCGAGTGGCCCATTAAATCTCATAGTGATTTCACATCAAGGGACCTCCCTGAACTTAAACATTCAAATGTAGTGCTCATTCAGTCATGCCAAACAGACTCCAAGGCTGATTCGAGAAGTTACATTTATGAGCTCAGTGAAAAATACTCTAGCTTCACTAAGCTTCAGAGGGTGCTTGCAAAATGTATTCAATTTTTCCATAATTGCAAGTCCACCAAATCGAGTCGTGTCTACGGCTCTCCTTCCTTATCTGCAATGAAAAGGGCTCAAGATGCTCTGGTTAAAGCCGTTCAAAATGAGCATTTTTCGAGCGACATTGAAGCCCTACAAAAGGGTTACAATTGTAGTCAGTCCCTTAGAAAACTTAGCCCATTTCTGGATGAACTTGGTTTCCTCAGGGTGGGGGGTAGACTGGCACAGTCTAACCTTCCATATCAAAAGAGACATCCACTACTTCTTCCTAAGAGATGCAACTTTACCAGAATTTTAATTGACCACTTTCATAAATCTTACTTACACGCCGGTCCACGTACTCTTCAAAGTATCATAAGTCAAAAGTACTGGATTATATCGGCTCGCAGTGTAATCAGGTCGCAATTTTCAAAATGTATCTCTTGTTTTAAAGTCAATCCTCCATCCCTGCAACCTATCATGGGTAATTTGCCAAAATTCCGCAGCCAAGGAATTCATCCCTTTCACACAGTAGGTGTTGACATAGGAGGGCCATTCTATACTAAAGAGAACAATCGTCGTAATGCCAAAATTTCAAAGGCGTATCTGTGCATGTTTGTATGCTTCGCTACTCGAGCGGTACATATCGAATCACTAACAGCACTAACTACTGATTGTTTCATGGCAACCCTAGATCGTTTTACAGCCAGACGAGGCCTGTGTCACACCATAGTATCCGATAATGGCAAAAACTTCGTGGCAGCTGGTCGGAAGTTGGCCGATGTCTTAAAATTCTTTAGAGAAAATTCGGACAAAATCGGAAATCAACTTGTCTCTAGAGAAATAACTTGGAAGTACAATCCACCAACAGGAAGTCACTTTGGTGGGATGTACGAAAGTGCCATTAAATCTGCAAAATTGCACCTAAAGCGTGTAGTAGGCAATACAGTTCTTTCCTTCGAAGAACTAACCACTCTTTTTGCACGTGTTGAAGCCGTGTTAAACTCGCGTCCTCTATGTAGTATGTCAACGGACCCAAGTGAATTCGAAGCTTTAACGCCGGGCCATTTTTTAGTAGGTCGCGAGCTACTGAGTGTCCCTGAATATGAGTTCACCGATGAACCCACAAACCGACTGTCGCGCTGGCAGCTTGTACAGCAGGCTTCTCAGCGGTTTTGGAACTTATGGAGACAGGATTATCTCCACACGCTTCAGCAGAAGCAAAGGTGGTTGAGCAAGTGTTGAGACCTGAAGGAAGGCGAGCTAGTCTTAATTCATTCAAATGCTCCACCCTTGCAGTGGCAACTTGGGCGTGTGACAAAGGTGTATCCTGGAACCGATGGTTCTGTAAGAGTTGTCAAAGTTCGGACACGCACAGGCGAATATACTCGGCCCGTAGTTAAGCTGAGTCCTCTTCCTGTGGACTCAGACACGCAGTAAAAACGAAATAGGGGCTCCTTGTGTTTGTTGACAGCAAAAGCAAAGTCAACAGATGCAAGTATTTTAAATTTAGTTAAATCTTTAGTTCTTAGTTAGTTTCTAGTTGCAATCTTCTATCTATCGTGTTAAGTAAGCAACACAGACACATCCTAAATCTTCATTTAAAATTTCCTTTATTTTCAAAATTTCTTTATCTTGATACAGTCCACTAGTATTACTATGATACTTTAAGCCACACCTGGCTCTTTAATTTGGAAATCGAAGACGATTCCCGGTGGGGGGTTTATGTTGGGTTTTTGCCGTTTTTGGGCTTGATAATTGTCATACCCACTTCGCGTATCGCGAAAATGCACCCCGCCGTACTATCCACTAGCACGCCATTGTGGATAAATAGGTATGTGGTGACCAGAGAGTCGGCGCAATCACTGAGAACAACAGGTGTGCGAGACGAGAGGAGATAACCTAGAACCTAAGATCTCTCTGGCCTCTGGGGTGTCGCCGCAACTGAAGTCCCGGGACGAACTACGTCGCCAGCGAACTGCGAACACAAGTAAGTGGGTAGATTAGTGTTGTCAAGCCCAAAACTAAATAGAAATATTTTATAAACTAAAAGAGCGGGACTCGCTTTGTATCCGCCAGATAAAGAAGATCAACAATTTTCAGGCCCCAAGCTCACCCTAAATATCCAAAATGGTTATCCAGCTTCCTCTCAGAACGAAAGCACGTATAGTGTATGCTTTGAGGGTACCAATTTCAAATCCGGCCGTTGTTTCGAGTTTTGACTTCAGATAAAGAAGATCAAAAATTTTCAGGCCCCAGATGTTCCAGCTCACCCTAAATATCCAAAATGGTTATTTGGCTTCCTCTTAGGACGAAAGCTCGTACAGTGTACTTTGAGGGTATTAATTTCAAATCCGGCCGTTGTTTTGAGTTTCAGCCTCAGATAAAGAAAATCAAAAATTTTGAGACCCCCAGATGTTCAAGCTCACCCTAAATATCCAAAATGGTTATCTGGCTTTCTCTCAGGAGGACGAAAGCTCGTATAGTGTATGCATTGAGGGTACCAATTTCAAATCCGGCCGTTGTTTTGAGTTTTAACCTCGGGCAAAGAAGATCAAAAATTTTCAGGCCCCTGATGTTCAAGCTCACCCTAAATATCCAAAATGGTTATCTGGCTTCCTATCCAGACGAAAGCTCGTATGTATGCTTTGGGGGTACGAATTTCAAATCCGGCTGTTGTTTTGAGTTTCAGCCTCAGATAGTGAAGATCAAAAGTTTTCAGGCTCCAGATGTTCAAGCTCAGCCTAAATATCCAAAATGGTTATCTGACTTCCTCTCAGGACGAAAACTCGAATGGTGTATAGCCTGAGGGTGCCAATTTAAAATCCGGCCGTTGTTTTGAGTTTCAGCCTCAGGTAAAGAAGATCAAAAATATTCAGACCCCCCAGATCTTCAAGCTCACCCTAAATATCTAAAATCGTTATCCGGCTTCCTAACAGGACGAAAACTCGGATAGTGTATAGTTTGAGGTTGCCAATTTCGAATCTGGCCGTTGTTTTGAGTTTCAGGCTCAGCTTAAGAAGATCCAAAATTTTCAGACACTCGGATCTTCAAGCTCACCCTAAATATCTAAGATCAATATCTAGCTTCCTATCAGGACGAGAACTCGTATGGTGTATAGCTTGCGGGTGCCAATTTCAAATCCGGCTGTTGTTTTGAGTTTCAGCCTCAGCTAAAGAAGATCCAAAATTTTCAGACACTCGGATCTTCAAGCTCACCCTAAATATCTAAAATCAATATCTGACTTCCTATCAGGACGAACACTCGAATGGTGTATAGCTTGAGGGTACCAATTTCAAATCCGGCTGTTGTTTTGAGTTTCAGCCTCAGATAGTGAAGATCAAAAGTTTTCAGGCTCCAGATGTTCAAGCTCAGCCTAAATATCCAAAATGGTTATCTGACTTCTTCTCAGGACGAAAACTCGAATGGTGTATAGCTTGAGGGTGCCAATTTCAAATCCGGCCGTTGTTTTGAGTTTCAGCCTCAGGTAAAGAAGTTCAAAAATATTCAGACCACCAGATCTTCAAGCTCACCCTAAATATCTAAAATCGTTATCCGGCTTCCTAATAGGACGAAAACTCGGATAGTGTATAGTTTGAGGTTGCCAATTTCGAATCTGGCCGTTGTTTTGAGTTTCAAGCTCAGCTTAAGAAGTTCCAAAATCTTCAGGCACTCGGATCTTCAAGCTCACCCTAAATATCTAAGATCAATATCTAGCTTTCTATCAGGACGAGAACTCGTATGGTGTATAGCTTGCGGGTGCCAATTTCAAATCCGGCCGTTGTTTTGAGTTTCAGCCTCAGATAAAGAAGGTTAAAAATATTCAGACCCCCAGATCTTCAAGCTCACCCTAAATATCTAAAATCGTTATTCCTATTAGGACGAAAACTCGGATAGTGTATATGTGAGGTTGCCAATTTCAAATCTGGCCGTTGTTTTGAGTTTCAGCCTCAGCTAAAGAAGATCCAAAATTTTCAGACACTCGGATCTTCAAGCTCACCCTAAATATCTAAAATCAATATCTGGCTTCCTATCAGGACGAACCATCGAGGTAGAATCCCAAGGAGACGCTATAAGGTTCAATTTCGCATAACAAAAACGGCAGCAGGAGGCGTGGCCAAGTGTGGTAACAATATGGACACCTCGCCAGAACCGGATCATTTTCTTATGTAAATAATTTTGAAAATTCATTACAATGATGATTTAAATATGAAGTATTGGGTTGATTTTTCAATCTAATGCGAAATTCAAAAATAAGTATATGAAAAAAACAGGCTTTGTAGAGACGACATTCATCATCAATTGAATAATACAACTGTATTATTGCTGCGATACGTTACACTTTATTGGGATAAAGATTACAAATGCGGTCCTGTACATTGTTATTCTTTTGCATACATACACCTATGAAATGTAATTCCTGTCGATTTCTTCTTATCCATGCCATCTCTGCTAGAACAACTACGATAAGCACATGAAACCATCATTTCCTTCATGAATTCACTAGAATATCACTTAAAAATAACTAAAAATCTCAGTAAAAACACTCAAAAAAAGCAAACACGAAATTGTCAAAGAAACGTCAGCTGTTTGACATAAGTGTCGAATCAATATGGCCAACCTGCACCTGCTTTCAGCCACGTTATCGCGCCTCCGTGGGATTCTACCTCGATGGGACGAACACTCGAATGGTGTATAGCTTGAGGGTGCCAATTTCAAATCTGGCTGTTGTTTTGAGTTTCAGCCTCAGGTGAAGAAGATCAAACATTTTCAGACTCCCAAATTTTCAAGCTCATCCTAAACATCTAAAGTGGTTATCTGGCTTCCTCTCGGAATGAAAAGAAAACTCGTATCGTGTATAGTTTGAGGGTGCCGATTTTAAATCCGGCTGTTGTTTTGGGTTTCAGTCTCAGGTGATATCTAAAATTGGTATCTGGCTTCCTATCAGGATAAAGATTCGTGTGGTGTATAGTTTGGTGGGTCCAATTTCAAATTTGGCCATTGTTTTGGGTTTTAGGAGGAAAAGAAGATCAAAAATTTTCCGACCCTCAGATATTCAGGCTACCCTAAATATCTAAAATCGTGATTTGGCTTCCTATCAGGACAGAAACTGGCATGGTGTATGGTTTGAGCATGCCAATTTCAAATCCGGTCGTTGTTTTGAGTTTGAGGACCAGGTGAAGAAGGTAAAAAAATTTCAGACCCCCAGACCTTCAAGCTCACCTTAAATAATTATCTAAGACGGTTATCTGGCTTTCTCTCAGGATGAGTATAGTTTGAGGGTGCAGATTCAAAATCTGGCTGTTGTTTAGGATTTTAGTCTCAGGTAAAGATCAAAAATTTTCACACTCTCGGATCTTCAAGTTCACCCCAAATTATTATTATTAAAACTGTTATACCATATTGCTGTTACTATTGCTGACGACCAATAAAGGATATGTAAAATGCCAGTCCAATAACTTACCGTTTGTGACACATTTATGGTGGCAAATTTCATTATAAATGATAAAAAAATTGTCTCCCTGAGACATGAGTATGAAATCTTATAGCAACGTTGTTTTTTTGCTTTTAGAAAATAATAATTGGGGAATGATTTTTCTAGGTATAATTGAGTTCCCTATTTCATTGCAGCTACATCGTCCGACCCAGTCCATCCTCAGCTCAGGAGACCCTCGAGCGCCACAACAGCAGACATAAGTCCAATATCAGCCTCTGATGCTCCCAAACGCTGCTGCAACAAATGTCCACGAGCCAGGCGGCCAGTCGTAGAGGCTGCGACGTCAGGCTGACTGGCTACCAGTCGCCAAGGCCACTGCCTCTTTCCACAACCAAAGCGAATTCGCTGTCGCTGCCTGACAGTCCAACCGTCACTCAGTACCAAAGAGGGAGGTCCAACAGGTACAACGTCGCTCTTATATTCAATATAGCACTGGCAAAAATATACCACTCGCAAGTGAAATTCGAACACCTAGAAAAAAAAGGGATATTTGCATTGAAAATTTGTACACACCTTGGCAGTATCATCTCTAGTACAATCACATATTACACTTTCTGTTCATTCAGACGCTATTTGCCACATGGCACCTGTAAAAAACTCGAGACGTGTGTTTTTGTCGATCCAAAAATAATCATGTCCATAGATAACCCCCTTTTATAGATGAGAAACTTCTATAATGACGCCCCCTTGCGGATTGTGGGGGTCTCAAAGCTAAATGGGCCTTTCTCACATTGCTCGAATAGGCAGTGTAATGGGGCTTTTCACATTTGATTGCATTACCTAAAATACATAATTATATTCAAAATATTTTATGCAATAAAAGAAGTGATTATGAACGAAGGCTTATTAACTCGTAATGTAATATACGGTGCATAAGTTAGAATTACATGTACAAAATCAGATAAATGAAGCAGTTTATATTCCACTTGTACATAGCCGTACTTATAGTTTAGGTTAAAACAAATGCAAAAATATTTATCGATCATCGAAAATATGACAAAATAATGAACATATACATTAAGATAGTTATATATAGGGTTTTAAGATTAATTTAAAAGCCAAGAAGCTTACTAAACTCAAACAGGCCCACCGGGCAAATGACTGGTAGGCCCGCGAGGCAGCGGGGACCTTGTTTGGATGGGTACAATATTCAGTGGAACATTGTGGTACATATAATATTATATTATAACCCATATACATCTTTAGGATTAAGTAATCACAGAACTATGAAATATTTAAATATAATACTGTGTTTTACACTCCTCGTAAAACCTGTTTATGCCGACTTTGCCAAATTAAAACTTCATAATTATTCACTTAATAGTATACAAATAACGTATAATTGAAGCACTTGGATGACAGCCTTTTGAAAATGACCCATGTTGAAGATATCTACAATTTTAGGTTTAATAACTTCAATTGGTGTAAAATATGTACCTTCTCAAAACAATCAGGGCCCCTGAAATACTGTCCTAGTTCCATATGTTTACAAATTTAGGTTTAGAAAAGTAGGAAAGAATTTACATGGAGTAAATTCAAACGGCGCTCTCTCTGTGTACCCGAAGCGATATTGACAAAACAGGATTTTACCCAGACTAGTTTTTTCATGCTGATTCCGAATCTGTATTTAGTTTTTCTCTAGCACCCGTAGTTTTGGCTATCCATGGCTATGGGTATTAAGACGGACGGACGGACAGACAGAGGCTCTGCATAAAATCTCTTACAGTGAGAGCTACAACTGTTTTCGGTGCAATATACATATATTTTTACAACGACAAAGCAATCAAGGGTCGTAAAATACGGCCCCTATTAAAAAAATGTACAAGTTTATGTGTAAAAACCTCATTTGGTAGCAGTAGCGTGCTAAGGTCTTCGGGGCCCCCCGAAATTTTTTTCACGGGGCCCCTCTACATAAAAAAATATGCTGCCTATACTGCGGGTGAAAACAAAACTACTGTCTATACTGTCTACGGTGATATTTCAAATCAGTTATAGATAGAAAAAAATTTGGTGTGACTTCAACTTTATATTTCTATTTTTTTTTTCGTACGAGTTTCTGAAGAATAAAAATTCATAGACCTTATGTAAAATATGATTATATATCGATTAATGGCGCAGATACGCGTCGCATCATTGTAACGTTGCCACTTGTTCAAGTCGTTTCGTAGTCTACCTTCCACCACATTATATTGTTGTCAAATTTTGCCATGAAATAGGTAATAAGGCAAAAGATATTTAATTTGATTATGGAAAATTATGAGGTATAGACATATATTCCGCCGCTATAAGATAAGTATGAGTTTTACAGTTATTACTATGTAAAAAGCTTGCTCGAGGTAGTCGAGGCTGAGCGGGGGCCCCCGGATGCCCGCCCCCCCACACCGCTGGCCCTTTCGACACGCCACTGTTTGGTGGCATTATGTACCGTCATAAACTAATTGCGGCCCCGTTGAAAACGGGCCTTGTTTAAAATGTAACAACTTTATTTTAAGAAAACTCCAGTTCTCACCTTAAAACAACCGAGGCCGCCTGGAAAACAGCCCTTCTTGAAAATATTTACAACCTTACATGTAAAAAGTGCAAAAACATTTGGAGGCCTTTATTTTGATGGCCACAGAAAAAGGATATCGATGAACATTCAAGTAATTATAGATGCACTGTCATTTCAAAGTAGTCTGTTAAAAAGTTGTTAATGCTATATAAATTAAAAAACTTAAAATTTACGCTATTTTCAAACATTGTCGAAAGTAATCAAATAAATTCCAGTTATTAATAATAAAGTATCTTGCATGGCTTTACACTATTAATCTGTTTGAATTAAACGGGGCAGATCAGCCTATAAGGTACGAGTTTTGGCTACAAAGATTGGCATTAAATTAAACTAGGATTTTTTTCTAAATGGTGGAATCAATACTAAAAAATGGAATTTGAATAATTAATTCTCACATGAGTAAACGAATCATGGAATTGATGAAATTTCTATTTCCTATGCCTCCTGTGTTTGAAATATATTTCTCTTGCCTGTTGGATGATAGGATCATTATTGGAACAGCGTAAATCTTTACCACTCAAGGTTCTATTAATACCTACTGTCCAGTTATGACAAATAAATGTAACAAATTTATTAATTAATATGCCATTCAATGAATTGCCATGGTTCTGGCAATTAAGCGGCAGAGAAACCTTGCTTGATACAAAATCGACCAAGATTGTCAAACACTTTGTTCTATAAGCAAGTTGTGGCAGCAGATACATCACGATATTGTATATTTGGGCAAATTTCTGTACAATCTCAGGACGGCAATATTTCAATTTTGCATGCAAATACTCTTTTGCACGGATCAAATCATGCCATTCGTCTACAAGATTCTCTAAAATATGCCTCCTTTACAGCTTGCACAAGCTGGACTATACAGGGTGGGCCAATAGTGCGTGGACGGAGGATTGTGGGCTTGCTGAAAAATATTTCAAAAATCTGTCACTTGACCATGGTAGGCACCCTTGAGGGCTATAACGTAAAAATATTTTCACTTAAATTCTGACGTTTATACAGGGTGATTCATATCAAACTTACATTTTTTTGAATGGAACCCCCTATATATTATTGCATATTTGCATTCCTTGGTCAATTTTAGTGTGACTTTATGTATCACACATGGAACTTTAAACGAACCGTTTAGGCGAAAATCACCATTTTTGGTATAAGTAGGTATCAGAAAAAAATTGAATATCGCAGCGATTATAAAACTTAGGAGGCCGTGACTTTGCGGTACGACTAAGCATGAAATGCATCATCTAAGGTCAGACGGCTAAATTTGAATTCTTTTTGTACTTGGAGAAATCAGAGGATAAATGAAGGAAACTTCAATCATAGATAACTTGATTTTTTCAAATGGGAATGCCTATTTTGGTTTAAAGGATCAAATGTAAAATTTGATTACCTTTTTAACGATGTAGCATTCTTGATATCAATCTTTTTTGGTTTTCATTTTATTTCACATTTTCTGTCAAATCGGCGTTTTTCAATTTTCCTGCATGCAAGCAACCTAGCAGGCCATGAAAAATAAACAAAAGCTCGTTAATATGGAAGAAAGCAACTAACTTAGTAGAAAGATGCAAACTAACCTGAGCAACGAGGCAAGATTATCAAAATTCTTTACAACATATTAGCTCTAACCAGAAACAATAGTGGTAACAAGAACGCTCATTTCTCACAGCCTACTAGCTATTAGCCAGTCTCCAAAGTCAGTAAAAAAATATTTAATCAAACGAAAACTACTAGTGATTGTTGCTGGCAGTAGAATATTTATGTCTTCTGAATAAATTTTCACATTTAATGTTATCAAAAAGTAGTCATTTCCATAAGTCAAAAGTAATGATACCTCTGACTGGAACCCTTCAAATTCTTCTTATATTTATTAGAAAAATCGTGGAAAATGAAACTTGATTTGCAGTCTGTTTGAATTGTAAAACATAATTTAGTTTGTAGAAAAACTACATGAAATAATCGCAATTACAACATAGCGTGATTAAAAAATCCTAGCAATTATTTCAGTAGATGTTCAGAATGCTCCAGTTGGAGATATCTGCACTTTTGACTTAACTAAACGGAAATGACTAATTTTTTTATCCCATTAAATGTGAAATTTCATTCTAAACATGTTAGACTGTAAGCAAAAACCAGTGGTAGTTTTCCTTTTGTTTCAAAATTTTTAATCGTTTTGGAAAGTTGTCAAGCTCTAGTAGATCTCAATAGCTAGTAGGCTGTGAAAAACAAACACTTCTGTCATACCCCAGCTACTCATTGACATTAGATATCTTGCCGCTGCTGTATCCGGTTAGAGCTAATATGTTGCAAGAAATTTTCATAATCTTGCCTCGTTGCTCTAGTTAGTTTGCATCTTTCTACTAAGTTAGTTGGTTTCTTCCATATTAACGAGCTTTTGTTTATTTTTCACGGCCTGCTAGATTGCTTGCACGCAGGAAAATTGAAAAACACCGATTTGACTAAAAATTTGAAATAAAATGAAAACCAAGAAAGATTGATATCAAGAATGCTATATCGTTAGAAAGGTAATCAAATTTTACGTTTGATTCTTTAAACCAAAATAGGCATTCCCATTTGAAAAAATCAAGTTATCTGTGATTGAAGTTTCCTTAATTAATCTATCGATTTCTCCAAGTACAAGAAGAATTCAAATTTAGCCGTCTGACCTTAGGTGATGCATTTCATGCTTAGTCGTACCGCAAAGTCACGGCCTTCTAAGTTTTATAATCGCTGCGATATTCAATTTTTTTCTGATACCTACTTATACCAAAAATGGTGATTTGCGCCTAAACGGTTCGTTTAAAGTTCCATGTGTGATACATAAAGTCACACTAGAATTGACCAAGGAATCCAAATATGCAATAATATATAGGGGGTTCCATTCAAAAAAATGTAAGTTTGATATGAATCACCCTATATAAACGTCAGAATTTGAGTGAAAATATTTTTACGTAATAGCCCTCAAGGGTCCCTACCATGGTCAAGTGAGAGATTTTTGAAATGTTTTTCAGTAAGCCCACAATCCTCCGTCCACGCACTATTGGCCCACCCTGTATTTTTTGACATATTTCGTCATGAATCCACTAACATAACCCAAACTAACTTTACTTATGTAAGTCATTGTTTGTGGAGGAATATGTACATAGAAGGTTCCCAAATCTGTACTTATAGGTATGACAATATCTTGGGTGACGATTTTTTGTACTGCTAGGATAACATTCTTTGTCTCGTCATCCTCACAATTTGAAGAGACGGAATGCCGACTAGAAAAATTATTACTAAGAAGGGTTTTGAAATGGTTTTTAAAGTGATTGCAAGTAGGATTGGTGTCTCGTATACCCTGCTGCCGTATCTGGCCAAAAAAGTTTTCAGTGGGCTCTTGATTCAGCCACCTACATTTGAGGATATTCACATTTTCACACTCCAACATTTCGAAGATATCTATAACACCATTAATTGTAATTGTCCAGTTGACCAAGGATGGAGGTCTGATGCGTTCTTCACTACCCTCCGCTGAAAAAAATGATATATAGATACATTGTGAAATATTAAACCTAACAGTTTGAAATCTGATAAGAATATTTAAAATATTAATGAGCTGGAAGTTGTAACAATGACGACTCATGCAATAATTTGAGCAGTTCCTTAGTCCCAAAGATGGATTTCCTCCAATGTGTTATTTAACAGTGATACATATATTTCAAACTAGTCCATCATCTTCTTTCTTAATATTTAACTATATTTAATGATTGTCGTTCTGTAAATATATTGTATCTTGTTCCAATTTAATAATCAAATGTATTAATTCAGAGCCTTATCGTACTATCTGATTAGGCAAGACCTTCAATGAGTGTTTAAATTTGATGTTTGTAAAAACGAAGGCAAAATCCATCACAAAATACATTTTTTTTTTGTGGAACTGCTGTTAAACAGATTTTGCCAAAACAATATCTGTCAAGTAATAGCAGGTTTAAAATGTATACAAAGTAACTAAACATACCTTGATAATACATCCGTCGCAGTGTTTGTTGCGCTTCAGTCCAAAATGCGAAGTGGTCTTTGGAACGAGATACAGCACACCTCAGTATTTTCCACTGGTTGGACATAGACTATGCCCATTAACACTGTCCATCAGATTGTCAAAAAAATTAAGCACCTGTGCTGTACCAACTGCAGTTTCTGTCAATTTTTCTCCTTGTACTCCGGCTACTCCTATAAAAAAATAGTAGTAAAAAAATTGAATAATAAAGAAGAAAAAAAAAACAGGGAAACTTAAAAATTTACCTGCACGTGCCATTAGACTTATCACTGATGCAACAGTATGGCTGAAAACTTTAGTAGCACAGGATACTTTCAATTTCTTGATCGACTGTCGATTTACGTGGCAGTCTGTGAGCCTTGGCATAGCTCTGAGACTTCCAGCAGCATATGCTGCTTCAATATCTGACCATCTGGCAACAATCTTCTGTTTAGGTGACTCCCATATTAAATTCTTTGTCAATAAATTATTGCAGATACCTTTAATCAAGTGAGGAGGGTCATATATATGGATAATCTTGCTGCCATTGACGAAAAAGTATTTTCTGGTAGCATCCACCGCTCCTGCTACAGAATATTTCATGAGATAATAATTTATTGCCGCTTGATTTGTTGCTCCCTGGGCACATACTGTACAAAGCACTTTTAGCCCTGCCTGCTGACACCTCATTATGATCCTCTTGATCAACCTCACCAATACCACGATCTTGGTTGAAGACTTACAAAATGTATATGCTAATGGTTGTTTCCAGTTTTTTACAAGTCCTCTAATTAGAAACACTAGTGCATGATCTGCAATAACTGCATTTCTGCCTGGCTCATCATTTGTTTCGAAACCTTCAAATTCCTTTTTCTTAACTTTTAAGTCAATACGAGGATCCAAACTTATTTCATCGAACATCAAGCAGCAATATTTGTTATTCTCAGCTAAGCCAGCAACAACTTCTGTCAAATTGTTGAATATAACTTCATTTAGCCCAGGATTAATGGGAATTTTTTGCAATAGCTGCCGAATCGTTTTCCTACTCGGCAAAGCAAAGAATTTTGATAACGCCTTATAGCCTTTCCCACTTTGTTTATACAGTATGAGTCCCATTAATTTTTCCTCTAAATTATATCTTCGACCCTGAGATTTGCGACCAGCCAGAGATATTTGACTTCTAATGAAGGTTGCTACACAACTATCGAGGTTCTGCAAGGCTTCATTTAATAATTCTGTGTTAGACACTCGGGCACGTCGAAACAATCTTCTAGATTTTAGTCTCCTATTTGCTCGGGAGAGACGATTTGCTACCCGGTATAGCTTCTTAGCTCTCGGACTTAAATGCGACTCTCTGCTCACTGATACATAACTCAAAAATCCTAACCTGAAATTAAAAAAAATATTGATATTTCAAAATACTTGAACATAATAGTCATACTTATTACATGATGCAGATAGTGCCAGTATTACATGTCACAATAAATCAACATAATTAAATTTTTTTATTACGATTTGGTTATAGAAATCTCTCATTTGTTGTGAGAGTTTTTGAGATATAAGTTTGATTGACACATTGAAAGGTTGGGTACTTACTTGGATTAGAAGATTGCTTCTCAATCTGTTCCACTTCATTCAGGTTTTGTTGCGCTGTAGTGGGGGTGGTGGCAATCAGTGGCATTTCAACTACTGGCTGTGTTGGTGGCATTGCAAAAGTTGGAGGTTGATCTAAAAACACACGAAACCTTTAAGCCAGAGAACCACACATCAAGCATTTAAAAAAATATTGAGATAGAAATGAATAGCTAGGATTGAAAGCCCGAAGGTCTCAGGTTCGATCCTCACCTCTGAATTACTTTTTTTCCTTTTTCACTTGAACAAAAAATAGTAAATCCCATTTTGGAGCAGAAATCGTTACTATATGCGTTTCACTTTTTTTGCTCAATCCAACTGCGTTAATAGATTTTCGATCCGACGTTTCGTCTTCGAGTGGTCATCATCATTCTTTTTTTAAATACGTCCTGACTTTAAGATATCGGAATCCGAGAGTCCTTTTTATTCTATATACAACGATGTATAAAACATTATGGTTAAATGGCATTTCAATTTTTTTTATAAAACTTGGAAATTTTGAGATCCGGCCCTCTATTTGCGATATTGAATAAGAAAGATCTCATAAATGAGCAACATAGTAGCTAATATATCAAATAACAATAAATAAATAAATAATAAACTTTATTTTCCCAGTAAGTTTTAGATTTACAGAAAAGACAAATTACATCCTTAGACTATACTAATCTACTGGAGAAACATCAAGGAGGAGTTCACTTAAATAGTGATTTTCCACTCAGTCCTTGTTCTTAGTAAATAAAAAAAGTATTCATGCAAATATGAGAACTAAAAACTAAATCTACAAACTAAACACATCGATACTGTCTGTGGGAGCTCTGAATGTACTTACAAATACTTATGATTTGTTCATGAAATGATCTTTGACTTTTTCACGGAAAGTAACTAAGCTACAAGATTTTAAGGAAAGGGGGAGGTTGTTGTATAACTTACATATATTGTACTTAAAGCTACGCTCGAATAAAACAGTTTTATGTGACGGCACATGTAACAAATTCATGTATCTAGTATTAACACTATGTATATTCGACCTAAATCTAATTTTACGAAAAAGATATTGCGGCTCTTTGAGAACGATTAAATTATGATACAGTGACAAGGCATTGACGAGGAGCAAATTTTTTATTGACAACCATCTAAGTTCTTTTAATTTATGGGACACATGCTCATATTTTCTTATGCCATATATAAATCTTATGCAAGAGTTCTGCAAGCGCTGAATCTTACTTAAACATTCATGATCTAGACAGGGTCCATATAACGATGAACAATAATAGAACTGCGACAAAACTAAACTTTCACATAACGTTTTTTTTTTGTATCAATTGTCATATAAGACTTATGAGGATAAAGGTACTTAAGAGAAGCATACGCCCTTTTAATATTTTGACTGACTTGTTCTCTGAATCTGAGATCCTGATCAATTATCAGACCTAAGTTTTTTGCTGATTGATCCAAGCTTATGTTTTCACTTCCAATATTGATTTTAAAATTTGACTCTAACATTGGTCGAACATTTTTTCTGACAAAGATCATAGCTACAGATTTTTTGGGATTAAGAAGAAGAGAATGCTTTTTTGATATGTGTGATAAGGTTTTGAGATCACTATTTAACTCAGAATTTGCGTCATCCATGTTTGTAATACTAAAGGGCTAATAAATTTGTGTATCGTCAGCGTACATGTGCACCGAACAATATTTAACAAATTTTGTAAACTGAGACGTATATATAGTAAAAAGTAAAGGTCCAAGTACTGAGCCTTGTGGTACGCCAGATTTTATTGTTCTGATTGCAGAAACTTTGGATCCTAGTTTTACAAACTGAGTACGGTTTTCTAAATAAGATTTCAGTAGACTAAGTGGTTGACTGCATAACCCACATGATTTTATATAAGGATAGCAACGTTACATGATTCTAGGTGTCAAATGCCTTAGTAAAATCGAGCATAACCAATGCAGTACAATCACCATTATCCAGAGCTTCGATAATGTCATCTGTGATGTTTATTAATGCTGTTGTCGAACTATGGCCTGAACGGAAACCAGATTGTGCAGCTGGAAATATATCATTATCCTTTAAATAACCTTTTAGTTGATTGGCAAGTATTTTCTCAACCAGCTTCGACAAGCACATAGAATACTAATAGGCCTTAAGTCCGATAGTTGCTCAGAATCTGTTACTTTAGGGATTGATGTTACTCGAGACTGTTTCCATTCCGCTGGAAATTTCGACGTCACAATTATAGAATTAACTATATTAAGTAAAAATGGTACTATACAGCAAAGCTTAATAAGGGAAATAGCAATACCATCAGGGCCTGGAGATGTATTTTTTAAAGAAGCTATGGTCTGCAGTACTGTTAATTCCGATACAAGACTAAATTTAAATTCATTATTACAGATTTTATGACTGTCATAATAAATGTTTGTTGACGGGTCGTTTCCAGTATCTGGAATACTATCTATAAAATAATTATTAATGACATCTGGATCATGAAACTTCAACTTTACGCTACTTAAACTGTTATTACCTGCTATGCTTAAATACTTCATTTCTTGCCATAGCTGTCTAGTATTTGTGTTGGATGATAAATGAGAGAAGTACGTCTTTTTCTTATGATCTATTTTGTGACTGACTTTGTTCTTCATAACTTTATATTCATTGAAATGTTTTTCAGAGTTACTTTTACGGAATTTCGCTTTTGCTTTATCTCTGTCCCTCATAGCTTTCCTTATTTCATCATCTATCCAAGGAGCCTTTTTCCTAGCAATTTTTACGGTTTTAAGAGGAATATGCTTGTTGAATAATTGTAATAGTATACTGTTGAATAGTGTAATTTTTTCATTAATGTCATGAATGTAAAATATTTGCTCAACATTGCTATTTATCAAATCATTTTGAAACATAACTTCCCCTTAAAAATCTCGGAATGTGTACGTTCTAGGTTCTAGCGGGGCTTGTTACAACTAAGTGAGCAGCCTACACATTCATGGTAAGAAAACTCAGAACCATCGACAAACACCGAATGAGCAAATGACTTATTACCACAAATAACTACATCGATCAAGGTCCTAGACTGAGGCGTTATGTGAGTCGGTTCGGTTATCATTTGGCATAGATCAAGTGATAATAACAGGTTCAAAATATTTGGTTGACGGTGATTCTTTATCCAAAAAATTAACGTTCACGTCACCCATGCATACAATGTTATTGGTATAAGTCATAGCTGTTACAAGTGAGGTCTCCAGAAGATCAATAAAGTATTAATAATTAGTTTGTGGGGGTTTATACACAACACCTATAACAAAACAACAACTATTATGTATTATATTAACAAATATCTGTTCAATATCACTTGCGACATCTATGGCCTCATATCTAAGCTTACCTCTAATGTACACCTCCTTCTCTACCAACACATCTGTCTTTCCTCAAAATTGTATAACCCGGTATCATTAAATTTTGAGATTGTATACTATCATATAACCATGTTTCGAAAATCGCTAAAATATCATTAGTCTTTCTCCTCCTAGTAATATCTCAGGTCATTCAATTTAGGCACTAAAGATTGTACATTCAGGTGTCCCACAGACAAACACGTTTCAACAATATTAAAAAATATTTACACAGTTATTGATACTTATAGTCTAGGAAAAATCTTCTCTACCCTTCCATCAGTTTTACAGAAAATGTTTCCATTGAATGTCCATACATTTTTGAACCCTATTCTTTCAGACGTTTCTTTTACGATTTTCAGACGCAGCAGTGTGTGTGTGTGTGTATTGGCTTTATTTTCAGCATTTAGATTTTACATTAATTATTAAATGTTACATCATTGTACGGGATTAACCCAGGATTGACAAGTTCATATATTTGACAAATTTTTGATGAAAAGTGAATGATGTGAAAGATGAGTGGAAGTACAGGTGAATAAATGAAATGATGATGAATGCACGATTGAAGAAGAAGATGTATGAAAACGTGAGTGAATGGAGTAACGATGGTGATGATTCCTATGATCTTCTACAGTCTACAGACGTGGTGGCCTTGGCTCTTGCTGTCTTTTGGAAGGAGGCTTTCTTCTATCCACATTGTGGAGCTGAGGAATTGGAAGTCCTCCTAATCTGGTGGTTGGCAGTAATACGTGGAATTGTCCAGGTCGTCGGTATGGTACTGCGTCAGGCTGGGGTTCAAGTCCTTCCATTGGTTGAGACTGGAGCTTCTCAAGTGTAGCTCTATGTAGGTCGGACACTCTCTGATGGTATGGGTCTCGATCTAGCATTTCCCAAAGGGTTTTTGTAGGAAGCGACTGTGGTAGATTTGCGGCTATTTTATATAATTTCTTCAGCTGGACCTCGAGCTTTTTCATATTTGTCTTGCTTATCCGTGGTAGTAGAGGTACGGTTCCATAATCCAGAATAGGCAGAATACATGAATCTATCACTTTTAGCTTAGTTCCTATACTTGTCTTTGCGCGCCAACCAATAATTGGATTTAATAGATTAGTAACAGCTTTTACTTTTTTTATTGTGGCATCGACATGTGCATTTGCACTGAGACGCTTGTCTAAGTTTACCCCTAGATATTTCACGGACTTGGAGATGGAAATCTGAGTATTATTCAAAGGCAAATGACTCAGGTGCTTTCTACAAAATCCAAATATTGCACATTCCGTTTTATCTTCATTGCAGTGGAGACCCCATTTTCGATAGTATGCCATCAGCTTCTGAGCAGCCCAGCCTGCACGGATGATAGCTCTATCTGGGTTGCTGGATCTATTTAATATACACAGGTCATCTGCATACTGGCTCAGAAACGTTCCAAATACGTCTTGTACTGGTAGATCTGCCATGTATAGGTTCCAAAGCAAAGGCCCTAAAATTGATCCTTGAGGAACTCCAAAAGGAACTGGTGTCCATGCCCCTCTGCCATTATTCAACCTTCCCCTGATTTTACGTCCACGAAGATAATTTTCTATGATTTTGGTTAAGTTGACTGGAAAATTTAGTGCGTTCAGTTTATAAATAAGGCCACTGTGCTCTATACTATCGAATGCTTTCGTTAAGTCTGTGGTCAACAGTGCTACGTGCTCCCGATGTTCTAGTGCATCCGCAATATAATTAGTAGTCCTTAAAATTTGTGTGGCGGTACCCTTTCCAGGCATGAAACCATGCTGGCATGATGGAATTATGTCAACTGCATATGGTTGTATTCTTTCATAAATTATTCTTTCAAGAATTTTGCCCATAATATTGAGTAGTGTTATTGGCCTAAAAGATGTTGGAAGCGAAGGATTTTTTCCTCTTTTATGGACGAAGATGCACTCACCTTTTTTCCACCTTTCTGGAAAGTAACCTGTGGAAAGGGTGTAGTTTATGATGTGGAGAAGCTGCACTTTTGACAAAGCCCCCATAAGTTTTATTGCTGTTAACTGGATCTGATCTGGCCCAGGAGCTTTATTCTTTCTAAATGACTTAATGGCGCGCATTAAATCATTCGGAGTGCAAGGTGGTAAAGCCTGGAAAGGAGTTGTATTAAGTGTTAGCCGTAAGGTGTCATCTATATTTATATTTTGAACTAAAGCTGCTCCCACAAGCCTTTCGATATCGTCTTGAGCGTCTCTTGAATCTTGAAAGTTCGGTTCCTGTCCCTTTTCTTTTTTCAGTGCTTTTTGAATCTTCCAAAGTCTTCGGTGATGATCTGAGTTGTCTTCGAGTGCCTTCAACCACTTTTGTTCATTATGTTGCAAGATCTTGTCATTAATTAATTTTCTTAGTCGCCGATATTGTGTCGCCAAACCGGGAATATGATATCTGTGTTGTAATTGCCTCAATCGATTTCTTGAGGTAATGAGTGATCGGATGTCTTGTGGTAATTCCTCATTATTGACACCTGCCTCTACCCAAGGAGCGTTTTGATTGAGCGCTTCTGTGATGACATCTTCAAGTTTTTCTATCACTCTTTCGCATTGCTCTTGGCTACTTATTTCCTCTACTTCTCCTAAAATAAAATCAGTTGTTTCCGCATAATCATCAGGGTTAAAGTTGTTGTAGTTTCGCCGCATCTGCTTAGTACGTTGTGGCATTCCCAACGTAAGATTAAGTAACCATGGTAGATGATCAGATTGTATATCCGGTAAAGTTTTTGTGTCATATTGATGCACCCGTTCAGTTTTTATCACTGCTAGGTCAAGCGAACCTTCACCAGCATGGTAGGGTCGAGATTGCTCTTGATGTGTTGCCAAATGTGCTCCTCTCTCCAATTGTTCATAGATAATCCTTCCTCTAGCATTTGTTGTTCGGTGGCCCAATATCGAATGTTTCGCATTAAAATCGCCAATGGTAATGGTATTGTCCACTCAAAACCTGTGTAAGTTGGTTATTAGCTACAGCAGTTTGCTGTGAAAAAACATAGATGCCTACAATGTATACCTTCTCCCCATTCAAGAGATTCAATTGAATTCTACAGCCTTCCACATTTTTAACTGTTTCATTTTCAGATAAAAGAGCTTGTTTAGTCCAGTGCAGATCATTCTCTATATACATCCTTGTCCCTAACCTACGATGGATAACATTCTGTATAAAACGATAGTTCCTTATGTTACCTCTGTACCCGTCGGGAACATTCACTTCATTGATAACGATGATATCGGGATTTTCTGTGACTGCCAATTGCCTTACTTCGGTAATTTTGCTGCGAAGTCCGTTTATATTTATATGTAAAATTTTTAATTTATCCATGACATTTGCAATCTATAACATATGTTACTATTTCTGTAGCCAATCTCCGAATTTCGCACATTGGCACATCATTTCTGCCAACATATGTCAAGAAGTGAAATACTTTGGCATCGAGTTCGTGATCTTCAATAGCACTTGCTTCTTGCTGTATGTAGTGTAAAAACTCTTTGCGTTCTTTCATTGAGCGTGTGAAAGCTGTTGATGATTGCTGTGATGACATCTCATTTTTGGGTGCTGACGATTTAACAATTGATGCATACGGCTTGGACGGGGTGACTGCGTTTCTGGCACTCCCACGAGCATCTTGATGGTGAGGTTGCGACCGGGTTGAATGTAGTGCTGGCCAGTTTTCTTGATTTGCTGCAAAGCTGAATTGTCTATTGGTTACCTGATGTTGTTGGTGACCGAGCCTATTTCCGTCTCGACGTTCAGTAGCCTTCTGGATCTCCCACTGGAAAAACTCACACTGAGCATTTCCTGCAGTATGCCCTGTATCTCCGCAGTTTGTGCAGACTAGTTTCTTCTGACCATTCAAAATTTTTTCCGTAGTCTCGCTGACAGTTGGCATTCCGCAGTGAGCTTGAACATGCCCAAAACCCCAACAATTTTTACATTGCGTCACAGTTTTCCTAGAAATTTTGTACCTTTCATTTCTGACTTTTTGAGATAATATTCTGTCAATAGAACGGATAACCTCCCATTCACAGTCATTATTGAAAATTAAAAGAATCGAGTTCTCGCTTTTGTAAATTATTGCCCGCTCCGGTTTTATTTTGTAATTTTTCTCTATATCAGAAATTATTTCTTCTTCGGTAGACCCAGCTGTGTACAAATTTTTGAGCAATGTTCTCTTTTTCGGCTGAACTTGATCCTTACGCGCGTATGTATAATGTGCTACTTTTTCGTTTTTTAGAAACTCCACCATTGCAGCATGAGCCTGATTGGTAGGCGGCATAAGAATTGCTTTTTTTGATTCTTTGTTAATTTTTATTAGAAATTTGGTTTCACTGGCCAATTTTATAAGATACCTTTGCCCTTCATGAGTCGTGGTGAGGTTTTCGTCTATAACTACTATAGGTGGAGGCCGTTCCTTTTTGGGAGCAACCGTTTTTGTTAAAATACAATCTTGTTCCATAGAATTCTCAATTATTTTTTTTGTTTTAATAGGAATATCTCCAAGTTTTTGCTTTACCTGGCTCAAGTCTAGCAAACTGAAGCGATTGTTCAGCAACATGTTAGCGTCCTCCTCACCATTTTGAAGAGATTCCTGTGGTTTCAGCCTTGTACTTTCCCTACGTCGCTTCCTTGGTTCAGTAAATGACTCATCGCTGTCCACTTCTAGCTCATTTACCGCCGCAGCGGCCATTGCGGCTCGTTCCCACCAATGTAGACCCTCTCAGCGCAGACTGGAATGATTCTTATGCAATAACAATAAATATTTTGGTCCAATAAAGCACTTTTGTGTGAAGAACTCTACTAATGTACTGTAAACCCGACAGCTGTCAGACGCAGCAGTCAGATCTTTAAAAACCGTTCCTTTGAGTAATTCCTTTTTGCTGTAGATATTATTTTTTGTAATAGTATCTTTTAGAGTAACGATAATATGCCTGGCTCCTTTTCCTGAATCTCGTCCGACCCTGTATGCAGCAAGAATTTCTACCTTTTCTTCAAGGCGAATTTTTAGCTTATCAGCGATTATTTCTTTTACCTTGCTCATAGGATTTTCGTTCGGTGTTTCCTTAAACGCGGCATTACACGGCGTGTGGAGTGTCACGCCTGGTGTGTGTGGAGTGACGTGCACAAGTGACGTGCGACGAGCAGTTTTGGCGATCGCGATCACACGACCTGCAGAGTAACAAGTTCCTTGCGACGCAAGCGGCGTGTGGCGAACCTTGCGCTTTCATTCCAACATGTCCGGCACACACCACGCACCATCTGACTGTATACGCAGGCCAGTTCCACTCCACCCGTGGCGCGTTTGCTTTGGTGTGTGCAGAATTTACCGACACTCGAAGGGACCCGGCGCGTCGCCTGAAAATCGTCGCGCCAACCCAATCAGTTTGCGTGTGACGTGGCAGTTCACACTCTAGGCGTGACACTCCACACGCCGTGTAATGACGCCTTTACACCCAATATCCGAATATTGTTATTTTTTGTTTGTTGCTGGAGATTGTCCACTTTTTGTTCCAATTTGTTTTTGTCATTAAGGGCCGATTTTATCAACATGCATATTTAACAAAGCTTTTCTATTGGGTATTGAGGGCTATGTTAATAAGTATCGTCCAATAGTATTTTATCAATATTGAAAACAACACGTCAAAGCTGGATGACAGTGATGACACTTTTGTCAAAGATATTTTAGAAATTCATGGATCAAAATTATAGCAGGATATCAGAACAAAACGATTGCTTTGCAAATTAATGCCACATTTTCCATGTTTACATTATAATTATTGTATAATTACTAATTGCAAACTGCGATAATTTGTGATAAAAGTAGTAGGTACCTATATCAATCACAGCAACTACCTACCTTATTTAATAATTACAAATCCCACGTCGTCAGTCAGATGGATTATATAAAAATACATACGTTGATACATACTTTTATGAAGAATCAATCTTTCATTGTACACATTGTACCATTGATTAAGGTATTAATACCTTAATCAATGATTGTACATAACATAAAATAGGGTTATACCACGTTATACCTACTTAGCTATAAAATGGCAAGCTTTGCCGTTCTGGGATTCTGGATAGGCAACCAGTAATGCACATACATGTTCAGGAAATAGCTGTAACTTTTAAAATGTAACAAAATGCTACTTTACCTCTTTTTACTATAAAACAAAGATATATTGCAGGTACCTATTCATAATTATTATCGATAGTAAATTATTGTTTTATCCAAATAATGCTGTGAGTGAATTTCTTGTCATCAGATCATAATATGATATACCAAGAAACGAGTGATCTAATGTACGGCTTCTCTCGAATCTGATTGGTTGAGATTAACAATTGTTAAACTTTTTGTTAAACAAGTAAATGCAATGTTTCACCCATTTAGGATGGAAAATCAGACTTGAGAAGATACTAGATGGTTGAGAATGGTCGATTGTATATAAATTATGTCATTTTGACCTTTTTTGAGGTAAACTTCAAGAGAAATCAATAATTTTCAGAGTACATTGACAGATGCATGTTCGTCAAAGGGCTGCTCTGATTGGTCAGTCTTTGTTAAAATGTGCATGTTGATAAAATCTGGCCTAAGAATATCATTTCTATGGTCATCCTCCTTACTTGCATTAGATTTTAGCAATTTTATCTCCGCCTCAAGCGATGCAATTTTGGTATCATAGTAGTTAAATTTCTCTTCTAACTTCTTCGTGATGTTGGTAATGATTGCTTCACTTATTGCGTTAGATACATTGCTGGACCTCAGTGCTTCTACCAACCACCTTTCAAATTCAGCCTGGTTTCTGGTAGGCATTTTACACTTCGTGCAATATGTCGGTATACTATGCAACGCTGGACTACTTAGTATGAGAGATAAAGTTTATTATTTGTAACATCAATAACTGTGCACAGACCGATTTATACACGTCCTGCTCGTACGACGGACATACTACTAATAAACAGCATTAAACTACTGAGTGTGAACGACACACAGAAACCTTTTATTTAATAGTTAACATTAATTCAGTAAAAACAAATATTAACAAAGAAAACTAAATTCACGATATGAGCTTAAACATAAAACAACGAAAAACGAATATGAACAACATATGTTCAAAAAGATTTCCTTGATTTTCTAGAAGAGAATGCTTTTGACAATTTGCCTCTTGCACAAATTCGCGACTGTTGGATGCAGCAGGATGTTACCCCTGCGCATAACTTGCGACCTGTCAAAGAAATTTCCAGGGAAAGTTACACCCACGTATTCTGAAACACCCTAGCCCGCACGTTCACCTAACATAACCCCGCTTGACTTTTTCCTATGGAGGTTCATAAAAAAATACGTTTATCAGCAGAACTTCCACACAGAAGAATTGAGAAGCATTTACCAATATTACCCCGAAATTCTAACTAGGGAATTAGAATCGACAGGTAGAAGATGCTATTTGGGGTTAAAAAAATCAAGGAAATCTTATTGAACATATGCTGTAGATTTCGTGGCCTTGTTCATATTAGTTTTTCTTGTTTTATGTTTAAGCTCATATCGTTAATTTAGTTTTCTTTGTTAAGTTTTGCTTTTATTGAATTAATGTTAATTGTTAAATAAAATGTTTCTGTGTAGTTCACTCAGTAATATATGATGAGCACTCGAAGACGAAACGTCGGATCGAAAATCTATTAACGCCGTTGGATTGAGCAAAGAAGTGGCAATGTAAATGTGCAAATTATTTTAAAATTCGTTGCCAAATAAAGCGCGAAAAAAAATAAAACGATTTTTTGAAATTTCGGTGTTTTTTTAATCTCCGGAACTACTCGGAGTTTTAAAACTTTCTAAACGGCGTATTGGTGGGAACGTGAGAGCGCCACTTTACTTCTTTAACCCACCTCGCATCTTTCACAGTTTTCGAGATCCCTGTACTGGCCCTCCTTATCTTAGACACCCTGTATAATGTGCTATTAATTGTTTCATAATAACCAAAGAAGTATAGCATACCTATGATTTGTTCAGTGGCTGAATATATTTGGGGGTTGGGAATATTTAGTGATGGCACTGCATCCTTCCTCAGTCTATTGTTGGTATACTCATCATCCTCTGAGAAGTGTGCATGACATACTCTATAGTTATTATAAACTGCAATTGGATCCAGATGTTGAAGACTTTCGTTTCCAACACAGTTCATCCATAATTTAAAGATAGTCATAGATTTCCTAGGGTTGAGAAATCTGTGGCGCACTCAGACTCTATCTTGGCAACCCTTAACTGCACATTGGGTAAAGTCGGGTAAATTGTACCACATTGCACACTTTATCAAATATCTCGCTATTAACTTTATTTGAATTCAACAAAACTATAAATTAGAGTTAATTAACATATTCCTATCAAATTGCATCATAGAAAAGTTACATAAAGACTGACAGTTTGACACAATAAATGTATTTTTAAAATGTTGCAAACGGTACAATCTACCCAACTGGTTTGTTAAATTGTACCACCCGGTTCGGTAAATTGTACCATGGCAAAATGTATTAGATGATCGTTGCTGATAGAACAACAGATTTATAATACAATACATTGCAATGAATTAAACTTTTTATTTGTAAAACTGAAACACATAAATTACAAATTAGGAACCCATTGGGTAAAAGAAAATATTGTCGTAGCAAATAATTAATACTCAATACTTATTTAACTCAAACACAAAAGTCACAAATATAGTCTAATCGACTGAGAAACGAAGCACAGCTTTCATGCACCCAATTTGCACAAAATTTCCAGTTTTATAGTTTCTTACTGCTGCCTTCATATCTTGCTCTGACCATTGGCAGTATTTTGTACCATTGCGAGGCATGACTGAAAAAATACTGGAATTTGGTAAATTGTACCGGTACGATTTAACAAACTAGGTGGTGGTCCAAATTAGCAAACCGATATTATTGACACAAGTTGGTCTATTTCTTTAAAAAAAGCGCGATTAGGGTAAATATAAACCGCCTAAACTATTTCCAAATGTCCAATAATTACGAAGAACGCCACCCCAACTACCAAAAATGTAGTCAAGTTGATTGACTCAGTACTTCCCACACATTCCGATGATACCAGTTTTGTTATTTTCCCACAGCATGCAACTATAGTCTAGATGCTGCCCCTGCAATCAAATCATCGCTCGCCCGACCGCAAAAAAGTGTTTTATTCTACTAGGTACTTCTTTCACAGGTCAATGGACAATATATCATGAATACAACAAATTTTTGAGTTTTACAAACCCCCACCCCCGAACCACCCCAATTTCACCCCCAACCAAAAAAATTTTTAAAATGATCAGGAACCCCTAAAACGTTTAGAACGAAGTTTGAGGTGTTTTTTATATTTTTAGTGTTTTTATTTTTGCCGCGCCGCCACTGAAATGATTTCTAAAAAACATACGCGCTTTCCATACTCGTCGCGGTAATAAATATGTGTCAAAATGTCATTAAAGCCAATTCAGAAGTTTCCACGGAACACAATACAAAACGATCCAAAGTAATACTCGTATGTATTTTGTATGCATCAGAAAGTTCAAGTCCCTTGGTTTCTGTAATCGGCAAGGCAATGTTCGGATGGACCTAAAATGTGTATTATGCCGCTAGGTCTTTCTCTCTCAGGTCAGTAGACAGCCCATTATGAGTACAGCAAATTTTTTAGATTTACAACCCCCCACCCCCCAACCACCCCAATTTCACCCCCACCCAAAAAAAAAAGTAGAAAATGACCAGAAACCCCTAAAACGCCTAAAAACGAAGTTTGAGCTATTTTCATATTTTTAGTTTTTTTAATATTGCTGCGCCGCCACTGAGACGATTCCTAAAAGTCAGACGCGTTTTCCATCCTCGCCAAAGTAGTAATACTGTGCCGGAATTTCATTAACATCAATTCAGTAATTTCAACATTATAAAATACAGAACGATCTAAAGCAATACTCGTATATATGTATGGTTCCTGTAATACACAAGGCAATGTTCGGATGGGCCTAAAAAAGTGTATTATACCGCTAGGTCTTTCTCTCTCAGGTCAGTAGACAGCCCATTATGAGTACAACAAATTTTTCAGATTTACAACCCCCCACCCCTCCAACCACCCTAATTTCACCCCCACCCCAAAAAAAGTAGAAAATGATCAGGAACCCCTAAAACACCTAAAAACAAAGTTTGAGGCATATTTGAAATTTTTCGTTTTTTGCTAATTACTCCGCCGCCTATGCACCGATTTTCAAAATTGTAGCAACATTACCTACTACGACCCTACACCATATCACCACCCAAATTTCACCAAAATCTATGTAGCGGTTACTGAGATTAGGAGACTAGAAAAACGCCAACAGACAGACAGACAGACCGACAGACAGACAGACCGACGGGAATGAGTGACGTGGATTTTCGTGATGTAGGCATCATAAAACGCCCAAAAAGTGTATTATCTCAAAATCGAAAATTTTCGCGATTACAATACTCCCCTCACCTATCGGTGTGGGAAGTAAAAACTGATCATTCGGATACAAAGGCTTATCTAAAGTTATGCGTAAAGTCGTTTTTCAGAAAAACACAAATTTTAGGTTTCACGAGAGACCGCCGTTTACGCGTCCTGATAACTAATGTTTTGACAACAAGAGGTATCAAAAGAGTAAACTAGATGACGCTAGATGCTTACAATTTAATAAATATTGAGGTGGTACAATTTAACAGCTGGTACATTATACCCGACTTTACCCTTTATGGTGCGATGGCATTTCAATAGATATGAATTCCACGTTTACGTTGGACAGAAACTATTGCTGAAAAAATAATATTCAATTATGAACATTTAATGCAACAAGTATGTAAATTACACATAAATTTCTCAATTATAATACACCTGATAATTTTAATTTGATATTTGGCATTCTTCCACTAGATGCTTTTTTTTGCCTACAATATTTTCCAAAGTTAACAAACTGCTTATTTCGGTAATATCCTAAACCACACTTAACTGCACTTATCTATGCGCTGTATGCACAGATGAACGAACATATTCATCTTACTGACATGAACCTATTATTTTATCTAAAATCTAGATTACAGCATGATAATTTTACGTACAAACTGGGATTAAAAATCCTTGGTATCAGGAACGACGAAAGGTCGATCACTTCGCCTGTTACTTGTATAATTATAGTCCTTTTTTGGGCGAAAAAAGTCAAATAAACACTTATCACTAAAAGCAAAGTCCGATAAACACTAAAAAAATTCACTGGAGATGCGAGAACACTAAAAAAATACACAAAAATAAGACCTGTGACGCTCACATGACAGTTCATAATTTCAAACCTCAGAGTAACAACTGAACATAGAGGTAGTAAACAAACCACTTCAGCATGGCGTGCTCAAAGCATCATCTTTTGACACTTCAGCCCCAAACATTGCCAACTAACCTGAAAATTCTTCCAATGCAACCCATGTTATAAACACTGCTCTGCACTTTCTCATCTCGAAAAACTGTTAAACTACACTCGAATATAGCACAGCAAGTCCGTAAAGCTCCACTACAGTTACTAACAAATAGCGTCGATTTTACTGACCAAGCATAAAAGACGCACAAACAAAACAAAGGTTTGACAGTCGGAGGCTACCGTAAACAAATCGCAGGAAAATTACATAGGCGTTGCCAACTCCTCAAAATTTATGTAAGACAGAATTTGCGTTAATGATGAAGAAACATGCAGTAACGCAGTAGAGGTCAACATATCTATTGATTTTGCTTTAATCATCTCTGAACCATCAAAATACCGTCTTTTTTAACGTAGAATGGAATATTTCTGGATACTATACAATTAAGACGATATTTAGTAAAACAATCTTGGGATACGGTCACTTATTGTATTTCCAAAATATAAAATTTTACGACGTTTCGACGCTTCTATTAGGCGTCATCTTCAGGTATTAAAACTAAAAGAAAATATCAGAATTGTCAAACAGATACAAAATGACTAACATTTACCATTAAATTTTTTTTAAACAATTAAATATCGAGGGAGGAAGGTAAATATTGATAAGATGGAAGAAAGTATAGGCTATGTTCCATTTATTAAATTTGTATATATGCATGAAAGATTGCTTGTATCTGTTCTGAAATTCATGCTGTTAGAACTTTTTTTTATATGTATCATCTCTAAGATGTTTCTTTTATACCAATCTTTCCCTTTGCATAAAGTTCTAACGTTGTTAAAATCGATGGTATGTTTATTTTCTATAGCATGTTTGCTGAGGGCGGTAGAATTCAGGTTTTTATTTTTAATATCATACTTGTGTTTATATGTATATGCGTTTATTTAAATATTGTTTAGTTTGTCCTATGTATAAGTTGGGGCAATCTTTGCAAGGTATTTCATAAACCAAATTGCTATGCATGTCCTTTTCTAATGCAGGTTTCATGTTTGAAAATACTGCACGGGTTGTTGTCGTGGCAGTATGGGCAACATTTACGTTAAACTTATTGAAATTTTTTTTAATGTTTTCGGAGAGTCCAGGTGTATAAGGCATTGAAAAATATTTCTTTTTATTTATCATTATTTGAACGTTGCTGACGGTTATAAAGTTGATGAACTCTCTTCTGGATAGTAGTGTTTGTGAAGTGCTGGGGGTAATTGTTTTGGGACAGGATATTCCTTACCTTTTTGAGATTGTCAGGTCTGTTTTTGACGTCAGAAAGTAAAATGGCTCGATCGGTGAGACTATTTATTACACTGGTTTTATATGTTTTTGGCACGTTAGAATCAAAGTTGAGGTATCTTCCTGACCATATTAATTTTGTAAACCAATTTGTTTCAATATAACCATCACTTTCATACTTCAATGTAACGCCAAGAAAATGTAATGTTTTATTATTTTCAACTTCTTTTGTAAATTGTAGCCTGGGATGGAAATTATTGAAAACTTCGAATGTTTGTTCAATTTGATCAGAATGTATACAGAGTAGACAGTCGTCGACGTATCTTTTATAGAAGGCAGGTTTGATGGTCAATTTATTTTGTTCTAGTTCTTCCATGACAAGATTTGCGATAGCTGACGAAATCGGTGAACCCATTACAGTGCCAAAAATCTGCGAGTAATATTGATCTTCAAATCTAAAATATGTGGTATTTAAGCAGAACTTCACTGCAGATTTAAATTCATTTAGAGGTAGTGGTGTATAACATTCTAGATCGTTCCAACGTTTTTCAATGCATTCGATGGCCAGGTCGACAGGTATAGAATCTTTTATATGATAACTGGAATTTCCTAAAATTTTTGAAATAGTATCAGAGAGGTACTTCTAGAGTTGGTATGTAGGTGCTCCAGTGTTGCTCACAATCGGTCGTAAAGGAACATTAGGTTTATGTAGTTTAGGCAGTCCGTAAATATAAGGTGCAACACCGCTGTAGCAACATAGTTTGTTTTTTATATTGCTGTCAAAAAATTTTTTTTATGCCAATTTAGTACCATTTTGTTTAAATAATCTTGTGTTTTACGTGCTGGGTCAGACTTCTCTTTTCTATAAGTTGTAGCATCACTCAATAGACTCAATAACTTGTCTTTATAAGAAGATATATCCATGATGACAGTTTTATTACATTTATCAGCACAAAGGATACACAGGTGTGGGTTATCATTCAAAAAATTTTTGGTTGATTTGGGAAGGAAGCTGTATTTGTTTTTACATGTCTTTTTTGTATTATCCAGCTTATTACGAAAGTTGGTGATAATGTTACAAATCTGATTTCTAGTTTGGTCTTTGTTTATATTTTGAATCAAGGATATTCCTTTTTCAACACTTGCTATAATTTGATTTATTGGTAGTTTCACGTTGGGTAATGAGAAGTTTGGGCCCAAACTTAAGAAACGTTTGACATCATCCGGGATACAGGTGTTTGTTAGATTTATAAGCCAATCATCGTTGCCAATTTTTGTCAAGCTACGAGACTGTCTTGCCATTAAATTTTTCATTTTCTTAATGTTTTTGGATTTGGTGGAATTAAACAATTTTTCGTATCTAATTTTTTCAGTTCTAAAAAAGGTGTTAGAAAATTCAGTCCCAAAAGCCTGTACTATAGAATGCGAAGTATGAGCCAAACTACGTTCAATGTTTTTGAGAGACGAGTATGAATCAGATATGCATAGGTTCAATAGTTGTACATAGATCAAACTCAATAAACTGACATACTTAGATTTCTGAT
Source organism: Callosobruchus maculatus (assembly GCA_951848785.1). Lineage (NCBI taxonomy): Eukaryota > Metazoa > Arthropoda > Insecta > Coleoptera > Chrysomelidae > Callosobruchus > Callosobruchus maculatus. Next base: position 14,574,960 of record CATOUR010000026.1, on the reverse strand, counting down.
TATGACATTTTACAATGTAACTCTTATTCTTGATTTTTAAGAAATTAGGAACTTGCTCTAAGTTCTTGCATCTTACCAAAAATACTCTTCTGACAATCTCAAAAAGGTAAGGAATATCCTGTCCCAAAACAATTACCCCCAGCACTTCACAAACACTACTATCAAGGAGAGAGTTCATCAACTTTATAACCGCCAGCAACGTTCAGATAATGATAATAATAAAAAGAAATATTTTTCAATGCCTTATACACCTGGACTCTCCGAAAACATTAAAAAAATTTTCAATAAGTTTAACGTAAATGTTGCCCATACTGCCACGACAACAACCCGTGCAGTATTTTCAAACATGAAACCTGCATTAGAAATAGACATGCATAGCAATTTGGTTTATGAAATACCTTGTAAAGATTGCCCCAACTTATACATAGGACAAACTAAACAATATTTAAATAAACGCATATATAAACACAAGTATGATATTCAAAATAAAAACCTGAATTCTACCGCCCTCAGCAAACATGCTATAGAAAATAAACATACCATCGATTTTAACAACGTTAGAACTTTATGCAAAGAGAAAGATTGGTATAAAAGAAACATCTTAGAGATGATACATATAAAAAAAAGGTCTAACAGCATGAATTTCAGGACAGATACAAGCAATCTTTCATGCATATATACAAATTTAATAAATGGAACATAGCCTATAATTTCTTCCATCTTATCAATATTTACCTTCCTCCCTCGAAATTTAATTGTTCAAAAAAAAATTTAATGGTAAATGTTAGTCATTTTGTATCTGTTTGACAATTCTGATATTTTATTTTAGTTTTAATACCTGAAGATGACGCCTAATAGAAGCGTCGAAACGTCGTAAAATTTTATATTTTGGAAATATAATAAGTGACCGTATCCCAAGATTGTTTTACTAAATATTTGGTACCGACGGTCAGGATTAAAAAAGCAAAAAAAAATTAAGACGATAGTAAATAATTATGATTGCCGTATCTGGTGGTCGATATGACAACGTAAGGAAAGATGTTGGCCTATTACAATTAGTTGTTTACTACCTCTATGTTCAGTTCTTACTCTGAGTTTCAAACATATTGCAAAATTTATTAAGGTTAATTTCGCTTTCGTACTAGAATGTGAGGCAACCACATATACAAATTGTGTCAAACGGTTGCTGGTGACATCTTATCATAAGAGTGAACACCACCTGATCATATCTGTTGCAAATGTGGCGAGAGGCCATGTAAAAGAGATGAATTGGTTGTGTATAAGACGATAGCCCGGTTTACGCAGTTAAACCGCTTTGAACGGGGTCAGATTCTAAGCCAACGAGACTGTGGTGTTTCTGTCAAAGCAGTTGCTGTAAACAATGGGGCTAGCTAGCAGCATGGCGCCTATGGATGGCAGAAGGGCGAAAGTAGCGAACTAGAGATTTTGGAGCACGTAGAAGAACCACAGACCAGCAAAATCGTCATCTACGACTACTGTCCCTTTGAGACAGAATGCGTTCCACTCGAGCTGTTGCTGACGCTTGATATGCACCTATAGGAGGCCCATTCGAATTCGCACGGTGTACCACGAGTGAAAGGGGCTCAGGATCATATCGCCCGCATCTAGTGCTTCCACTCACTGCAACTCATCGTCGCCAACGGTTAGATTGGTGCCAAAAACTCCGACAATGGCATGCTGAGTGAGATCAGATGGCCTTCTCCGACGAGACCAGGTTTTGTCTGGGGGCACATGACGCCAACCATAAGACGCGGGATGAACGACGTGATCTCTAGTTTGCTGTTATGCGCCATGTACACCGTCCTATTGGTTTGATGGTTTGGGGTGCCATTGCATTCAACAGCAAGTCACCTTTACTTGTGATTCGTGGCACAATTACTGCGCAACGTTATGTGGATGAGGTGTTAGAACCATTAGCCGTTCCATATGTCCGAGGCGATGAAGAGGGTTCCTTCCAGCAAGATAAGGCACGTCCTCATTATTGCAAGTGTATCGATGACGTTCCTACAAGAAGCCGAGGTCAGGGGACTCCCCTGACCTCCACGAACACCCGATTTATCGCCCATTGAAAAAGTATGAGATTGGATGAGTCGATACATAGGTGGTTTAACCAATCTTCCGACCACGCTGCACGAACTGGAACATGCTGGGAGGGCAGCTCGGGAGACTGTAACTCCAGAGTTTATCAACAACCAGATTACGAACATACCGCGTAGGCTAGAGAAATGCATTTGTCAACATAGAAGCCCCAGCCGTTATTGATCTGTTGTATTTTTTTATAAACTAATAATGGCAAATGAGTTGGTTTATTATTGTATTTAGTCCTACCGCAACCCTTTTTTCTCAGTGTTCCGATTTCCATTGCGAGTAGTATATTATACAATATTGTATGGTCGAAAGCCCTCAAAAATATTGAATTGAAGTAGGTATTTTATAAACAAAATATACAATATTTCGTGGGGCTTTCAATAAATTTTCAAGTATGAATTATTTTTTAGTACTCTAATCAGATCATTTGTCCATAACACCGTCTCAACGCTATGCAGAATGCATTCTCCAGATCTCCACCATACATCAAAGCCTCTCTGGGTCTGGCATTACGGATGAGCAAAGTGGGACGACCTAAGGGACTACTACCAGTCCTTTCCCTGGAACGACGTCTGCTTCAAGTCACGAGACCCATCAGCTTTCACTCAAGAAATAACAGAGGTATTAATATCCGGCATGAAAGCCTATATTCCTCATGTCTTCAAGCATCCCTCCAAAAACAAGCCATGGTTCAATCAGAGTTGTAGAGATGCAGTTACCTCTAAAAACCAACATTACAAAGAATGGAGGAAAAATCTAAATGCAGAGAACCACCGCAGTTTTATCGACGCCAGAAATCACTGTAAACGCGTGATTGACAGCAGCAAGGAAGAACACAACCAAAAAATTAAGAACAAGCTACTCTCATCTCCTAGTTCGTCCAGAACATTATGGTCTGTAGCTAAGGCTGTTGTTAGTCAGAACTTTTCCTATTCGTCAATACCACCCTTGACCAGAGAGGACAAGTCCATCGCTTCTGCTCGTAAAGAAAAAGCAGACATCTTGGGGAAGCTCTTCGCAGCCAATTCTACTGTAGGTTTTCAAGGAAGTACTCCGACCACCACCATAAGCGTGAACTGGAGAATGGCAGAGGTCAAATTTCAACATCGAGATGTAAAAAGCATATTCCAAAAACTGAACACGAATAAAGCTACTGGTCCTGACCAAATTCCAGCCATTGTCCTTAAACGCTGTGAAGCACAGGTCTACAGGTGACCTCCTTGTCTACGTCACTCACTTGTGGAACAGCGCAATAGACAATCATGGCGAATCCCGTGTTGTTGCGCTTGACATATCGAAAGCTTTCAACAGAGTGTGGCATGAGGGACTTCTGGTCAAGCTTGCTGCTTATGGACTACCACCTGGCCTGCGCCAGTGGCTGAATAGCTTTTTGAACGACTGACCCCTGTTTGTTGTAGTCGAGGGCTGTTCATCAGACGTATTTTCATGAACGAGCTGTTGGAAATAACATTCAATCCAATCTACAGCTTCGTAGATGACGGTACAATAATGTCGTGCATGGAACCAGGCAAGCCACTATCATCCCAGGAGACCGTACGTCGGCGACAGCAGCATGCCTCACAGATCAACGCAGATATCAAAACAATTGTCGAGTGGAGATTGGCAAATAAAATACAGTTCAACGTACTTAAAATTCACACAACAACAGTTACAAAGAAGTCTCACGATGGCTTACCAACCGTGGAAATGGAAGGTCACCCCATAGTCGAATCACCTTTCGTCAAGCTTTTGGGGATCAACACCAACAATAACATGTCCTTGCACGGCCACGTCGTCAGTATTGCTAAAACGGCAGCCCAGAAGCTTGGAGTTTTGTTCCGCTGTAGGAAGTTGTATACACCAGAGCAACTGCTGCTGCTCTCTAAAGCTTCTGGACACTATCCAGAAAAGAGCAATTGGATTAATCGATACGCCTAACCTCACAAAGGACCTTCACAGCCTGGAACATCGAAGTAGGGTGGCTGACCTATCCCTGTTTTATAGATTCTATCACGGAAGATGTTCGAGTGTGCTCTCCCTGATAATAACACCAGAGGCCGTTCGAACAAGGAACACTAGCGAAGCTCTGCGAGCTCATCCTTACCAGGTCGAGGTCCTTACTCCCCGAACCAGTCTCCTCCAGCATTCCTTCTTTTGGAGAACTTCGACGCTGTGGAATCAGCTGCCGGGGACGCGACGGCTACAACCTGCAGCGTTTCAAATTCCAACGTGAATCGACTCTTATCCATGGAAGAACATGAAAGAGCAACATAGTTGAATGCCGCCTCCCATTCTACAATATTTCACCATGTTTTGTAACATTCATAAAAATAAAGACACATTATTACTATTATTATTATCCTCTCGTAGCGCTTCTACAGCGCCTTAGGCTTTCAGTCTTTGCGGGAGGCTAAAAAAAAGAAAATACCATGTATTCAGCTTTTCCACAATATTTTCAATTTATTGAACTCAGTCTAGATTATAGTCCATGGTCACTGACAAAAGCAGAAATTAAAAAACGTAAATCATAATGGCATATCTTGCACAATTACCAAAAACTAATATTAAATGGACTAAAACAATGGGTTTGAAACAATAAGTAAATCATTACAACCTCTTAGTATGAGAAGATGCCACACTCTATCATATGCAATCTCAAAAAAATGCATACTAGTCCATTTGCGCACTGATGTTCAAAAATCAATTTCAATTGTCTTTTCTTCTTTCAGCTTGAGAGTGATTGACGATATATTGCTGCGAAGATCAAATTCACTGAGGCAAGGGTTGCCTAACTTGGGTAATGCGAGGAGGAAAAGCAGTTTTAAAGATATTGGGCTCTCCCACTTTTCAATTAATTACTCTAATCCGATCAAGGTAGCACTGAACGGGAGCATACGCCTTGAGGTGAGCAGTTTTTTATCATATAACAAAGCAATAAAATCGGTAGAGTAGTCATGTTTTTGAAGTCTGACAGCACTGCAACCTTATACAAAATAGTCATTATTTTTGGCTTCAAATTTGGCAACGTTATAAAAATAGGTTTCTAATAAAAAAATCTACTTTCTACGTATTTTATTTGGAACAATTGCTGATTAGCGCGCTTTTATTATCTTCACCTGTATGTTTGTGTGTTTGTGACACTCCTTTGGATTAAGAGGTCGGACCGCACTTTGAACGCTCCAACTTTGCCGCGAAAACGATTTTGACGGTTTAAAATCCGTCGGACCAGCGCCAGCGGTCGTATCTGTCGACTAAGAAATGGTTCAGACAACTTAAAGTTTGTTAATATCATACAGAGGCGTAGCGTTGAGAGCAGAAAAGGCGTCACATCCACCAGTTTGGGAGTTAGTTTTGTGCAAAATTCATTCACTAAAGTCGGCAGTTTTAATGATCGTTTGTGCAATGACAATGGTGGTAATGATTATGATATGAATAATGATCAAAAACAATTGTTCATCTTCATTACACAGCGTAATAATAAATACAGTTGAAAAGAACTGAAAAATCACATTTTAATGATAACGTTAACTAAAAAAATAAAAAAAAATATACAGGGTGTAACTTTTAAGGATGTCCACACCTATATTACCGTGTAAATCTCGCTGAGCTGATCATTTTTCAATAAGCAACATGGGTCCGGAAACGAACCGTTTCGGAAATAGCGCTACCGGAAGTAGTCCTTTCTGACGCCTGAAGTTAGGCAATTAATTCGACGCCTTGCGGCCAGTGGCGTGGCCGGCACGGTCTCCGGATCTCAATCCCCTGGATTTTTTCCTGTGGGGTCACCTGGAAGCACTTGTCTACCAAGGGGGTGCACCGCACACAGCAGAAGAGCTGATTGCACGCATCATTGCAGCAGCTGCAGACGTCAGGGAGCAGCCACAGGTAATCAACGCTGCCACTGCATCGGTCATCCATCCAGCCAGATTGTGCGTGCAAGAAGGCGATGGCCACGTGGAGCCTCTCCACTGATTTTTGACTGATCTCGGTGTTTTTTGTTGTCGTTTTTTTTGCAATGTTTTTTTTTTGTTTTGTTTGTTTGGTTTACTTTTGACATTTTGGCTATGACGATTAAATGTTGACAAGCCGAATCTGTCTTAGCAGCTGATCCGTAACCCCCTCTCTCCTCTGCCAATTACGAGGCGTTGAAAGAATTGCCTAACTTCAAGCGTCAGCAAGGATAACTTTCGGTAGCGTTATCTCCGTAACGGTTCGTTTTTGGACCCATGTTGCTTATCGGAAAATGATCAGCTCAGCGAGATCTACATGGTGGTATAGGTGTGGACCAACGACGTCATACTGATAGACTACGCATCCAAGGCAAATTGTTTGTCGGCATTCCAAACATTGGGAATGTCAACAAAATATTTACAAGCAACGACGTCATTGTTTACAAGTTACATCGCAGCATGCCAAGTTGACAATCATTTGGAATGAATTTTCAGAAAAATGTATGGAACGTATGTTGTAAAAAAGTAAAAATATGATTGTGGCTTGCTTATCTGTAATAGAAAAAGTACTCTGAAGATACTCTTTTGTAAAACACGTTTAATTTTGCAATTCTGTCAAGAATTAACGCCATTTTTATATTTTACAAACATTGCTGCATGCACCAAGCATGCCCTAATGCACAACTGGCAACGTCGGGTGTGTCTATGTCAATACAGCTGATGTTCCCCCCTTCCGTCGCACCGCCAGAAACGCTTACAAACATTCGGTATACAAAGCGTAGTCTATCAGTATGACGTCGTTGGAGTGGACATCCTTAAAAGTTACACCGTGTAGTTCAGGAAAACTAAAAAACACGCTTTCAAAGAACGTCGGACTAAAGAGTTAAAAATGATTTTTAAAATAAGCTTAACGTAATAATGAACTAAAAACACTAGTATGATTATGAAAAAACGTGGGCGCTTTTTTCACGATATTAGTATTTTTTTTCATTATTGTTTTAAGCTTATTTTAAAAATTAGTTTTTTCTTTTTAGTCCGATATTCTGTAAAAGCGTGTTTTCTAATTTTTAAAACTGTATCTATTTATTGCTGCGTAAAACTTTATTGTTGAAATTTGAACATAGCCTACTAAAGTAGGTCCCCTTTTACAACTGAACCGATTCCAATTAAACAGTACCGTCAAGTGGGGTTACTTAAGACAGAGGTCTAACATGGGACGATTTGTCAAATGATTTTCAAAAAATCACAGTGGCAATATAAATATTGGTAGATCTATGTATATGCTCTGGCATAGCAGGAGATGGTCCTCAATAGACAAACAGGTGTTTTCAGACATAAATTGATATATTAATTAATTAATTTGTTATTATGTATAAATAGTTTTCCTCCATGTTATGAGAATATCTGATACTGTATAACTTCTGTTGCACAAATCATAGATATTTGTTGACAAAACCGCAAACGCATTACATTACAATATAACATCATTGTTGTGTTATTTAACTAGTGATTTTATGCTTAATCGTCAAGTCTTCTAAAATGTGTCGTATTTCAAAACTGGCGTCTCTTCGTGGGGAATCTTGTGACACCTACGAGGAAGGTACTTCTTCGACAAAGTTCTGTTTTTAGAGCTCAGAGTTTTCCTCTGTTCAAGTTTTCTCTACGTGTAAGCCTCAATTATGAATAAAATGTTTCTTTCTCAAATTTGCGTTATTAGTTTGATAAAATAATATAATTTCTTTCTTGAAATCTATAAAAAAATGTATGTTTAATGAACTATTAATAATAACTTTTTATTTCTGAAGGCTTTTCTTTGTCCTATGTTGAATGTGGCGTTTCTAAATTGGTGCTGATACTTCGAAAACTAATGATTTCATGTTACCAGACTCTCAAATTTGCGTTATTAGTTTGATAAAATAATATAATTTCTTTCTTCAAATCTATAAAAAAATGTATGTTTAATGAACTATTAATAATAACTTTTTATTTCTGAAGGCTTTTCTTTGTCCTATGTCGAATGTGGCGTTTCTAAATTGGTGCTGATACTTCGAAAACTAATGATTTCATGTTACCAGACTTCATAGGGTAACTTGGGACACTATGGAAAAGGAAGGCTGAAGGTTTTTATTACGTAATAAATATCACATGGCCAACAAAGCTTAAGCTCAGACTCATGCCTCGATCACTAAATAGTTAAATTATGATCTCTTATAAGATGAAAAAATTTGCTGAAAAATAAAATGTGTCCCAAGTAACCCCACTTGACGGTAATAAAGACTTCCTTTTGGAAAAAATGTTCATTAACTAATATTCAACGTAACTTTTTTTATATATAAAATACAAAATAGGTTGATTTTCCCATTATTTGCTTACCATCACTCGAAGCATTGAAATGAAGAAAATATGCAATTCTATTTATAAGAACCCAATTTCTAATTTATACATATTTCGTTTTGCAGATGACGCCCCCAGAAGAGAACAGCCCGCCTCAGATTTCGAGCAACACCGCCCTGCTGTGTAATACGCCAATGGCAGGCAGCACTCTAAGCCTGGCCGGTATAGGCCCCGCCCACCCGTTAGACTCGTTTTCTGGCCCCGCCCATCAACTGGGCGTGCCCGAATCGGCGCCGGTCTCCGCTAAACAGACAGCGCTGCCTACACCACAGTTTCATTATTATTAGATATCAGAACAGACCAGTTACGTCACATAATAGGGAACTTTTAGTTACACCTAAATGAATCATTTCCCAATTATCACTCTTTAGTGGTGCGTCCACACGAATAGAACGAACAAGCCGAATAGCGCGTATTCACCTTGTATGGACGTTTCTCCGAGCAGAACGGAACCCGCCGAATGCTTTCCGAGCGCTGTCGGTAAAGCGGGATTCCTCAAAAGAATCAAGTGTTCGCCGAATGCTCAGTGTAGACGGGATTTGAGTCTGTTCGCACTATTCGTGAGTTTCGTAGTTGTAAGGACTCAGGCGTATTTATGTTTACGGATTGTTGCTGCGAGAATAACAATTTTCAGAATAAACTGAATTAAGAAAAATGTCTATCCCTTATAGACGAATATGAAAAATCTCCAATTTTGTGGCGCCCTAGGCATGGGCAACATTACAATAAAATCAAACAGCATGTTACTTGGGTCAGCATCTCTGGATCAATTGGATGCATCCCTGCTGATACAAAGAAAAAAATGGGAAGCCTCTCAGGTAGTTTCATGAGAGAAGGATCAAAAGGAAAAGAGAGTATGGACACCGGCAAAGGTAAAGATATTTTGTAAGATGCTTTAGAAAGTAAAAGATGCACTGTGAACGCAAAAAACAACAAGATTTCAAAGCAAATTTCCTGGATTTTGATTTTTTACTCGAGTATTGGCATTAGGTCAGTAGCCTTTTTGCCGCAAACTGTTTATATTGTTATTTTAGATTAATATTTTAGTTTTATTCAGGAAGCTACCAGCAATATATACATATTATTTCAAAACTATTAATGTAAGTATCCATTTCATACAAAAATATAAGTTGATGACAGTATCAAAATGTTAAAATTAAGTTATAGACTATACCTGCGAGTACCTGTTTAGCTATTTGTTAGCTGCTGTAGCCCGCTTTTTAGTTATGCTATTGTTTCTGGTGACTGCCTTGTTACACTCCACAATTTTCCTCTTATTACTATCGAGCGCCTTGACGGTTAAAAAGTCTTGGGGTTCCTCCTCTCCTTGGTTACGATGATTGTAGTCCATGGGCATTGTCGGCTGACTTATTGTTCTACTCCTTTCCGCCGTCGCTTCTTTTTTCTCTGCTTTGGCACTCTGCAAAGATTTCTCTTCTTCTTTCTCCTCCTCACTCTCTGTATCATCCTCTTCTCTTGCTAATTGTTGGGCTGTGTATTCCTCACCGTTGATTATTAGTTTTTTATTCTTTATAAAAGCATTCAGTTTCATGGAGCGTGCACGCTTCAGATGTTGGCGCAGTATTTTCTGTTCTTGTCGTTCTTCCAATGTCAATTCAACGCTGATACCTATACCAGTTCCTTTGAGCAAGCGACACTTTTTTAGAATAACCTGTTTTAGAGATACGAAGTTAGCTTCACGACTATTGGTTATTTTTTTTACAACATAGGGATGTTGTTGTGTTGTGTTCGGCTGTGTCTAATCCAAAAATTATTATATTGTTCTTTCTTAGCTCCCTTTCCAATTTTTCATACTTTTGTTTGAGCTCTGTGTACTTATTTTCAAATTCAGATACTTTATCATCTATCTCCTTTTTAAACTTCAGAGAAATTTCTTCTATCTCCTTTCTGAGCTCTTCCTTAATTTCAGCAGTTTGTTTTTCATTGGCCTCCTATTATTCTTTTGCTATTTTCTTGCAGGGACTGCAGCATACGATGCATGAACTCCTCATTATTCATATTCGCGCAGCTCCGTCTAGTTAGTTAACTACAACGTCTGTGGCAGGTTGTATATGCACAAATGTTTTGCTAGATTATTTGCAATTTCTTACGGTTCGAGACAACGGTTCGAGAATTCTTGTTTTTCAGACGTAGTATTTAATTGTAGGACTCACCTTTGCTAGAAACTTTAGTTCGAATTATATGCTCTCAGGATGCCAAGTTTCTTGTAAAGATATTATGTATTTCCCACTATATCGGCAATACTTTCCAGAGACATAAAAAACACGTGTATATCGCCCAATCACCACTGTCTATGTCTTCTAAATAAATTTTCACATTTAATGCTATAAAAGTGTAGCCATTTCCGTAAGTTAAAAGTAATGATACCTCTGACTGGAAACCTGCAAATTCTTCAGTAGGTACTTCTATTTATTAGCAAAATCGCGGAAAATGAAATTTGAATTACAGCCTGTTTGAATTGTAAAGCAATTTAGTTTGCAAAAAACTACATGAAATAAACACAATTACAACATAGCGTAGTTAAAAAATTCTAGCAATTATTTCAATAGATGTTCAGAATGCTCCAGTTAGAGATATCTTCACTTTTGACTTAACTGAACGGAAATGACTAATTTTTTTATAATGTGAAATTTCATTCTAAACATGTTAGACTGTAAGCAAGAATCGCTGGTAATTTTCCTTTTGTTTCAAAATTTTTAATCGTTTTGGAAAGTTATCAGGCTCTAGCAGTAGACCTCAATAGCTAGTAGGCTGTGAAAAACAAACACTTTTGTCATACCCCAGCTACTCCTTGACATTAGACATCTTGCCGCTGTTACATCCGGTTAGAGCTAATATGTTGTAAGGAATTTTCATAATCTTACCTCGTTACTCTAGTTAGTTTGCATCTTTCTACTAAGTTAGTTGGTTTCTTCCATATTAACGGGCTTTTGTTTATTTTTCATGGTCTGCTCGGTTTCTTGCACGCAGAAAAATTGAAAAATACCGATTTGACTGAAAATTTGAAATAAAATGGAAACCAAAAAGGATTGGTATCGAGAGTTCTATATCGTTAGAGAGGTAATCAAATTTTACATATGATTCTTTAAACCAAAATAGGCATTCCCATTTGAAAAAATTAAGTTATCTGTGATTGAAGTTTCCTTACTCAATCTACTGATTTCTGCAGGTACAAAAAGAATTCAAATTTAGCAGTATGATCTAAGGTGATCCATTTCCTGCTTAGTCGTACCGCAAAGCCACGGCCTTCTAAGTTTTATAATCGCTGCGATATTCAATTATTTTCTGATACCTACTTATACCAAAAATGGTGGTTTGCGACTAAACGGTTCGTTTAAAGTTCCATGTGTGTACATAAAGTCACACGAGAATTAACCAAGGGATCCAAATGTGCAATATATAGGGGGTTCCTTTCTAAAAAATGTAAGTTAATCACCCTGTATAAACGTCAAAATTTAAGTGAAATTATTTTTATGTTATAACCCTCAAGGTTCCCTACCATGGTCAAGTGACAAGTTTCTAAAGTTTATTTTAGTAAGCCCCTAACCTTCCGTACACGGACTATTGGCCCACCCTGTAGATATTATATGAATGGTCTTTGAAATTTTCAGTCCGTGGTGGGCTCACGTTGAGAGAGAGCATACAAATAATGGAAATAGCTCACAGCACCGGTCGACTGGGAGCCATGGATCTGGTTGAGGTCAACCCCAGTATCGGAAGTGAAGACGATGTCAAGAAGACAGTTGAAGCGGCCATTCACGTCATCTTGGCCGCTTTCGGTTACAACAGGAAAGGCTACAAGGCTCGAGAACCACTGCCTTTGCAAACCATTGGTACTGTACAACATGGCGGCCACTGACAAGCACAATGTTTTGGCTGATCAGAAAAATTGCAAAAGATGTAGTAGTGTTGCAAAAAGTGGATATCAGTGTCTACGGTGTAAGCCTATGGTTCATACTGGATGTTTGAAGTACATGAAGAGTATACAAAAGGTAGACAGTAAGTCAATAATATGTTGTGAAACCGACGATTTGGTGGATGTGACGATTCAGCCAAGTGAGGAGCAAATCGAAGATGACAGTGATGTTTCGTTCTGCAGTGTAAATGAGATTATTGACGACACTGTAAGTAATAAGGATATTATTGTGCTAAAGGAGCTGGTCAAACATAAAAATCTTCTGATTAAATCTCAAAAACAATTAATAAGTAGTCTGTACGATCAAATATCATCCTTGACAGTACTGTTGAAACAGACAGCGACATCTGTTGTTGGACAGAAAGAAGATAGGCAAGAGAGTGCAAACTCCACGGCTGAAAAATCTGAGATTACGATTGAAAGGAACAAAACAGAAAGAGGTTTTTCCACTAAAACTATCTACAACTCAACAAGAAAACCGATAGGTGTCCTGGAAACAACAAACCAGACGCAGACGTGTTCAGGCAGTACCAGCAGTTCCAATGTGGGTACGATCAGCAGGCAGAAGGTGGCCGCAGCAGTGGAACAGGCGCAGAAATCCGCAGAACCACAAAACAGCGTACTACTCACGGCGAATCGTTCTGGCGACGACAATTCTGGCAGTGGTGCTGCTAGTGATAGCACTTCCAATGCATGGCAGACGGTGAGAAATCGGCGGAACAGAAACAGGCGCAGTTTGGTCATTGGCAATGGTCCTGATTCTAGTACAGTGAAGGGCGTCGAGAGAAGAGTTTCTTTGCATGTTAGCAGAATTCATCCAGGTGCAACACTTGAAGAAATGTGTTCTATGGTGAAACATCACTTCCCTGAAGCCACTGTTGAAAAACTCGACTCTAAACATCCCGATGTTTATTCATCGTACAAGGTCACCATCTCTCAATCCAATTTCAAAGCTGCCCTCGATGTAAATAAGTGGCCCAAAAATACATGTATTAATCGTTTTTTACACAAGCGCATGAATGTGGCTCGAATAAGTTAGGTTTTGAGCCATCCCTTCTTTTATTAAATGTTCAGTGCCTCAATGTCTTTAAAGCTGACGAGTTGTCGGTAACTCTGACAGATTTTAATAGTATAGATTTTATTTGTTTAACGGAGACTTGGTCCACAGATGATTCGATAAGGAATCTTGTGATATGCAATTTTCAGTTGTCAAGTTGCTATTGTAGGTCTCAGTATAAAGGGGGAGGAACTGCCATATTTACTAAAAGCAGCATCTCGACCAAAATGATTGATCTTTCTGTTTTTTGTGCTGAAAAACATATAGAACTTTGTGCATCACAATTCAGAAGTAATAATGTAACTACGGTTATCATTGCATGTTATAGATCTCCGTCAGGGGATATTAAAGTGTTCTATGATAAACTGAATCAGGCTATAAATTTTGTATACCGAATGGGCATGCATATAATACTATGTGGCGACTTTAACGTTGATTATTACAATCAGAATATTGAGACTAAGAATCTGAATAGTATTCTCAGTGAATTCAACTTAACCCCAATGATACGATGGCCGACTAGGATCGGACATACCTCTATTTCAACTATAGATCAGATATTCATGAACTTTGATGATAGTGTCAGTAGTTGTGCTATAGAAAATAATATATCTGACCATAAAACAATACTTTTTGAGTTTCATACAGGATGTTCTGAGGATATAATGCCTATTAAAGTACGTAGAAGATCCTACGATGAGGATTCGATAAACAAGTTTATATATGACCTATGCGTTGAAGATTGGTCCTCACTATATAGTATTCAAGATATAAATCAAGCATTTCACTACTTTTTTGAGGTATTTAATTACCATTTCCAAGTAAATTTTCCACAGCGCAACATTTCTGTTTCAAATAAAAATAAAAATTGGGTAAATGACGAAATCAAACGTTCCAGTCAACATTTAAAAAATTATCATCAATTAACAGCCATATTTCCAGCGTATAAACCACAATACATAGAGGCAAAAAAACATCATAAAAAATTGATAATCCAAGCCAAGAGGCAATATTTTCAGACAAAAGTATTAAACTCAAATAATCAAACCAAGGCTATTTGGAATGTCGTATCCGAATTAACGGGCAACAAAAAACGGAGCAATAGCATGGATAAGGGTGACACCGCTGCTATAAATCCCAAAATCCTTGCTAACGATTTCAACAACTTTTTCAAAAACGCACCATTAGATATCGTAGAAAAGATTCCATCTACTCGTGATCAAAGAGAGAATTTTCATCCTAATATCGAAGGTCCAAGGGATTCGATGTTGCTATATCCTTTTACTGAGACGGAATTCTTTGATCTAATTAATAAAAAACTAAAAAATAAGCAATCATCAGGGCCGGATGAGATACCAAATTTTATTATTAAGAAGGTGCTGAATTACGTAGTAAAACCACTTGTTTTTATGGTCAATTTATCGTTTTGCACAGGAGAATTTCCAAATATGCTAAAAACTGGCAAGGTAATTCCTATCTACAAAAAAGGGGATCCCTCGGTGCTGAGTAATTACAGGCCAGTGACGATACCGTCAACTTTTTCGAAGATTTTCGAACATTGCTTTTTAGACAGACTCTTGTTATTTTTAAATTTAAATAATACTTTAACAAACAATCAGCACGGTTTTCGTAATGGCAAATCTACCGCGACAGCAATCCACAGTTTATATGGAGCTCTTGTTAAGATGATTGAGTCAGGAGAATGCCCAGTTGGGGTATTCTGTGACCTTAGCAAGGCGTTCGACTGCGTAAATCACGAACTGTTGTTGGAAAAAATAGCACAATATGGCATAAACGGTGCACCGTATTATTGGATAAAGTCTTTCCTTCACAACAGGTCTCAATATGTCTGTGTGACAAACAGTGGGTTGGATGCTCCCGTTAGGTCTGATTTGCTCAGTATTACCATAGGTCTTCCTCAGGGGTCTATTTTGGGACCAGCTCTGTTCTCTTTATATATAAATAATTTGGAGAGCTGTTACTGTGATGCTAAGTTCACTCTATATGCAGATGATACTTCCGTAGTTATCTCAAATAAGTGTGATGTCACTTTGCAGGAGGATTGTGGAGTGCTGCTTCAAAATATTCACCAGTGGTTTGGTAGTAATCGACTATACTTAAACACAGAAAAAACATCCCTGGTGCAATTCCATAATGCTCAGAAAAGACCGCCTGCATTACATGTTGCTGTCAATGGCACCATAGTGCCCATTGATAGGCAAGTTAAATTTTTGGGGCTGTATCTCGACACGAGCTTAAACTTTAAAGATCACTGTGAGTACCTTAGTTCCAGGATAAACTCTCAGTCTTATGTTTTGAAAAATTTAAGAACAGTGCTTACGCATACTCAACTAATTTCGGTTTATTATGCCCAAGTTGAGTCAAGACTGAGGTACGCTTTGTGTTTCTGGGGCTCATCAGTTAATGCTCAGCACGTCTTTTTAAGTCAAAAAAGGGCCATCCGGTGCATGACTGGTATGAACAGTAGGCAGTCGTGCAAGGATAGTTTTAGACAACTGGAAATTTTAACACTACCGTCTTTGTTTATTTATGAAATGGCGGTGTATACATTTATAAATAAAAACAAGTTTTAGAATCTACAATAAATTGCCTAAAAATGTTAAAGACTGTTTAGATATCAACAAGTTTAGGATCAAGCTGAAAGACTTCCTTGTTTCTCAGTGTTATTACGCTGTCTCTGAATTTGTTTGTTTATGATTGTTATATATTTGTTTGTTTTATATACCTATTTTCTCTGTGTTTTGTATTTTGTATTTTTGTATTTATGTATCTTTTTTATGACGAATCCTATACATTCGTTTGAATGTCTAAAGGGCAATAAAGAATTTGAATTTGAATTTGACTTTCCCGCCTACCTGCCAGGTCATTCAGTGATTATCGTTTTTTTTTAATTCGTCATGATTTTCTACGCCCATTCAACTGCTATATCGTCAAAATCGGCCGAAAAAAGACGCTTACTGAAGGCTGAAGTTTGAATTTCTTAAGTTGTGGAAGACACCACCACTATACTATTTTACTATTACTATTTTGATGGACTTTACAATCGATTCCCTGTTCGCACTCCGCAAATCTCAGGGCATCTTACATTAAATATAAGAACATTAGTAATACATTCTTATAATATCGTTGGTAACATAATCAAAACCTTTATAGTCATAATTATGTTTTTACAATTGGCTGATGAGTGGTAGTAAAATAGTAGGTGCTTTCCTTTTGCATGCTTTATCCGATAATTATTCTCACTTGTGACGTCATGACTCATTTCAATGTACGTTCCTTTTGTTTTCTGAATCTGAGTCTGAAGTGAGATATTTTACCCTCACTTCAGCCGATCTGCACTAACGCCGCTAGCTCGATCAGTCGTCTCAGATCATTTAGATGCCAAATAAATGAGGTTAGGATTTTTTGTAAGTTTGAATTTCAGCGGGTTTTCTAGTGTATGAATAGTCGATAGTGCATGATGAGCAACGATCTCTTCCAAAAATTTCATCTCTTCAGTCGTCTGTTTGCAATTTCCGATTTACAATTCGAGTATGCCGTTGCCGTTGCAACTGGGACAACCTCTTTTTATTCAGTAAAGGTAAAGAAAGCGAAGTCTGTGGGTGCAGGGTGTACCAAAAAACGTAAAAAACTAGGTTATGGAAAGGATCGACAGATCATAGAGCCATAGCATATTACAAAACTTCGAGGAATAACACATACACGTTCCTTTAACTCATGTGAGCTATGAGGTTTCCAACTGAGCTGAACTATCTGATTTTTAAGTGACCTGAGTTAGTGCAGATGTAAAACGAAATCACCTAGTGATCCTGGATCATCGATCAGTTATATGTCAAACAGCTGTCAAGTGGGAATTATGATTCCATAGATTCAACGGACATCGAACAACCAATAAGTTGTTTTAAGAATAAAAAACAGATGGTTAACGAAAACAGCTACTCATCTGAATCATTCCATCGCAATCACTTACTGTACAAGAGTGAACTGACCCTATTTCTGACTGATCCTAGATCACTTCAGAACGCCAGGATCAGTGATCTTTGTGATCGGGTTAATTCGTTATCCATTGCCAATGAAGAATTTACCAGGTATTCATTAAACTTCATCTAGACCTCTTCCATAAGTATCTATAATCAAAGGATCAAATTAACATCCCTAAGCGTCAACGTCAATAATAATTGCAGTTTCAAATGGTCCAATGATTTTTCAAAAGCGTCAAATGTATTCTCAAATAGTCAATTTTAAATTCTAATTCGTGAACTGTAGCGTCAAATAATCAATTGAATATTCAAAAGCATCATATTAGTTTTATAAATAGAGCCAATCAAAGTTCAGAGCAAAAAAAAACATGCTTTAATTCGACCATGACAGCATACTCTCGGAGTGCTTGAAATGTGCCTTGAAGAGCAGTTATATCCACGAGTACTTTAGGCTATTTTTTTTATTCGTATAATTTGAAATCACTACAAAATGATATTGTAGTAGTAGTACTAGTAGTAGTAGTAGTAGTAGTAGTAGCTTTATTTAGCATAATCGCTACACTATAACCGTTATCAAGAATACAAACTAATTTAATTCGCCGAGTACATTCATAAGATTACGTCACTATAAATTTTCTATATCCAAGAAACACTTTTTCAATCTTGTCTTGAATTCTTTCAAATTGGCACCTGATTTAATATTATTGTCCAATTTATTAAATTCATATAATCCTTTTTGGAACACCGATTTATTTGTGATATTGCTGTTGCAAATTTGTAGGTGAAAATCTATATTTCCTCTAGTCGAATAGTTATGATATTGATTGTTTAATTGAAGTTCTTTTAACATATAACGTGCCTTTGTGAACTTATTTTTATTCAAAATTATTCTCATTGCTTTATTTTGCAACACTTGTAATTTTGAATATATGGCTTCATTTGCGGTATATAAAATATTTGAACAGTATAATAAATGAGGAAGAATTATAGTGTTGTACACAATTTTTTTAGAATAAACACTGAGGCTTTGGGAAATTCTATAAAAGTAATTTGTCTTTTTGGATATGTTTGAAATATGTATATAATCAAAGTAGTCTTCAAATTTTAATCTATTAATTTTGTCATTATTAACCAAAAGAGTAATTAGTGTTTCGTTTAAATGTTTGTCTATTATCATACATTTTGTTTTGTTAGTATTTAGTTTCAGTTTATTGACGTTCAACCAATAATTGATAATTTTTCTCATATCATAATTTAGAAGTTCCAACGCAATGTCTAATTTTGTTTTCGATATGTATATTAAAGTATCGTCTGCAAGTATTTGAATTTTACAATGCTCCAAAATATCTTGTATTAATCATAAAATCCTACACACAGTTTAGAGAGAGTGAAATGTAAAGGCTCCATGGTGCAAGGGCAAAGTGTTTGCTTTGTAGTCCAAAAATCTAGAGATCGATCCCCAAGCTAGATGACTTTTTTGTCTTATTGTATTGGTGATATTTGCACGTATTTTCTTAAGCTCTATAATGTTTAGAATAATTATTTTTGTTAACCTAAGATACCATATATATATAATATTATGTGGATAAGTATAAATAAATTCCTTCCTAATGCTATTTTTGAAATTTAGTTGTCCCTTTCCCAGAAATAAGTTATATACATCGATGATGAGATTTTTATATTAGACGCGTTTTTTTTATTTTAGATCAAAAACAACTAAACTGTTTTTTCTTGTTCTGGGACTGTGCTGTACATATAGCATGATGAATTTTGACAAAAATCATATTTGATGGTCAATTTTTAGTGTTTGTCGTTTTCGCTGAAGGAAATAATAGCGACTAAACATGAACGTTTAGAAATTAAGCTGTACTTTGATCTAAACGTAAAAAAATTGAATTTACGAGGGTATCAAGTCCGTCGGTATCAATTACTCAATAAATCTTTATCACACAAAATAGGTCACTAAAACGCACTGCATACATCTCTCCCTGGTCCCTACCATCCCCCCGCCGTACACCCAACTACTAATATAACCCTTAACTACCCAGTTGTAAAAAGCTTCACAACAATGCCCAGGTCCGGTCATGGTGACCGCAAGTTTTAAACGAGAATTAAAAAAAACAAATTAACGTTAGCTTGAAATACCCACTTTATTTTGACAGAATATGTTAATGTTAGTATAACAATAATGAACATGGATTAAAAAACACCAAAAAACCAAATAAAACTCTACTCTTCTTATAGACTAGAATTTATTATTAAAAACTACACTATTTCGAAAATAGAGTGCTAGAGTCTAATTTCCGATTTAAAAAAAAAATCTTTCACAGCATGTGTTACCTTGAACTGTAGTCCTTAAGTAAAATAAATAATTTTTCTCATAAATAAACTAAATAGACAAAATTGTAAGGCATAAACATGTGAATAATTTGTTATATGCAGTTTTTGCATGTTTTAACGGAACACTCTAAACAGATGGGTTTATGGCATGAACGACATAAATGAAATGTTTTTCTTTTCTTTTTAGGATCACAGGTGTAACAAGTCTTTCTTTTCTCCAATTTATCTTCTGTGACAGGAGCGTACTCGGTAGACTCAGCCTGTATACCAAGGACTCGACGAATACTGGTCCGCAATTCATAAGGCAATCTTTGGTTGTGGTATCTTCTTTCCAGATGTGGAAGAACTAGCTCTCTAGCAAGTTGTTTGACAAATGTTAGTCTTGACATTTCTTCATTTTTTTCGTGAGCACTGTACAAAACAAAACTATTGCTCGAGGCTATATCCAAAAGTCTGTAAAAAACCGCCATTGGCCATCTTCTTGTACGCCGTCCGCAGCAGTAAGTGGCACATTTTTGATCAAGCAAGTCCACCCCACCTTTTGTTGAATTGTAATATTCTATAATTTCAGGTAAACAATCATCTTTACTTTTTTCGTGGTGCATAGATGACACTAGAATTACCGACTTATTTTTTTTTTCGTAACATATGACAGCATTGTTGTTGACTTTTTAAATCCATACATGGAAGAACCAACCTTTTTCTTTTTGTTGGGCAGGAACTCGGCTGGAATCTCTCTTTTATTTTTTTTAATCGTTCCAACATATGTAAGATTTCTCTCTTTTAGAGCATCAACTAGCTCAATAGAGCTGAACCAATTATCAGCAGTGACATTTCTATTGCCGTTACGGAGCGACGCTGTCAGCCTAATGACTGCTTGAGTGGGTTTCAATAATGTTCGTCACTCTTCATCAGATAAAGTTTTTCCATCGCTGTCTTTTCCTACATAAATATATGCATTGTGGAGATAACCATTCCTTGCATCAGTCATGCACATTAATTTGATGCCATATTTAGCCGGCTTATTGGGCTTATACATTTTAAATTTGCATCTTCCACGGAAACTTACCAGCATTTCATTCACGCAAGCACACTGACCAATAGAATAGACATTTCTACAATTATTTATGAATGTCTCAAAAATAAATGATATTGGTGCAGCCGGGTCATCCTTCCTTCTGTCAGTTCTCGTTTCAGGATCATCAAATCGTAAGTTAGCCAGCAATGAGGCAAATCTGTTCTTTGACATCACGCATCTGAAAATGTCCCTGCCGGTTCCATCCGTGGCGAAAATAGCGTCTAAGTGTTCGTGATTTGATTTGAAGGCTGCGCTATACAGAAGAAGTCCAATGAATGCGTTCAATTCTACTAAATCTATATCTTGCAATGGCGTTTGCTCTGCATATTTTTCTTTCTCCTTCTGCAACCTTGAATTTGTCCAAAGTAATATTTAACTCAAAATTTCTTCCGTGATGAGGTAACTCCAAACTGTTTTATGTGTTGCCCTTTCAGCTCTATACGGTCCACGAAGACCAGGCAACTGGGTCACTATATTATGGATTTTAGTTCTGGAGCGAGATAAAGTTTCTCGAGAAGACCACCTATACCGATTTTTACCAAAAAAGTTTTTCACAAATTCTTTTTCTGGGATTATTTCTTCTGCTGGGGCCTCGTTTTCCACAGTAATATTTTCTGTTTGCTCAATTTCCCTCCTTGTGTCAATCTCTAACTGATCAGCTGCATCCTCAGAAGCTGCATCAATTTCTGAGTCCGAACTGTGCTCCGAAAGAATCGCCTCATCATTGTCATCTTCTATCTCACTTCCTGAAGCATCATGATACCATTCCATCAACTGCTCTTCATAATTTTTCTCACCATACCGTACACTTCTGGAACTGCTTGCCATGACGTTAACACATAGGTCCGGTCACTGTGACCGCAGACGATTGCGTGACCTTGGATTAAAAGGAGTGCGATACAACTACTGCAACAACTAGTGTCGTACTGACTGATTAGGAGGCAGAGAAAGAATAGCGAGGCGGGTGGGACAGAGCAGTGTTGTAGTGGGGAGATATTGTAAATCTATGGACGCATGCGGTCACCTTGACCGCACCTGGGTAGTTAAGGGATAATATAATATAGATCATAGCATAGAGTCCAACGACGATCAAATGATCGTCGTTTCAACACACACTTGATTTCTACCATCTAGCGGCTTCAAAGTGAATTACATATAAGATTACTTAAAATATCGACGTACAGATGTATCGCAACCGTTAGTTGGATTTGATAAATATAGATGGCGCTCAAACTCGTCTACTTATACAGTAACTGTATGAGGACAGTGGCGACAATAGAATGTCTTATTTTTTATTGGTTCGTCCAGCTCCGCCATATTGTGGCAACCTTAACATTAGCAGCATACGCGAAAAGCTCAATTTTTACGTAATACAAGTTGAAACAAAGGGATAATTGGTAAATGATTATCAGTAGGAGCATATGATCATTTTTATTTTATATAAAAACAAAAAAAAAGCTACTGGAACTAGTAATTTTCTATTTATGCATCGTTAAAGTTCGCCGGCCGTATTCGCATCCTAATCGGCTCATATATACGAAGTTCGGCAAAACCCAAAACATTAATACAAGCTGTGTGGCCTAGTGGTAGAAGGGTATGACTTCGATGCGAGAGGTTGAAAGTTCGAGTGTGGGTATGTACCTTTCTTTTTCATTTAATGTTTTTTTTAGATTTAGCTAATATATTATGTTGATCTGTAAAGGGTTTTCCGATGGGGTTTTCCATATACAAAAGACCTGACAATAGGATGTTTCATCTTTGATTGGTTCGTCGAAACAAGTGGTTTGTTCGGGCATGATGATCAGGCTCAATTGTTGACTTTCAGCCTCAGGTAAAAAAGATCAAAAATTTTCAGACCCTCGGAATTTTTTGTTTTAATATGCGAATTTGTGTGGTTTATTGTTGCTCGGTTTTGTGACTACTTAATTGGGTTATAGTGATTTTGGGTATTTTTTAGCAATGGCAGCTGTCTAATCGCTAGAATTTGCAGCCAATTTTAAGCCAGAACTTTGAGAAGAGACATCTTAGTTTGGATGGTAAAGATGTTCAGTGTTTACTCATTTTGATTTTGTGTTAATTTTCCAAGTACTGATTTTAAAATACCTTCATGTCCTTTAAAACACACAAATGTGTGTGTGGATTCAGATTATTAAAAAGAAATTACAATGATTTATTTAATTGAAAAAAACGTTTTAAATCAACATATGTCTACTAAATGCTTAGAAACTGCGGTCTAAAATATCCTTTTCTAAAAAAAGAATGAAATACAAGTCATCCCTATATACCCATCAGACGCGGACTCGAAGGAGGAGGTAACAACAACTTTTTTGTTTGTTTGTTTGTAAAAAATCATTTCATGTCAACATATATCTGCTAAAATTTAAAAACCGGCCTAAATAATCTTTATTTTGTAAAAAAAGAATAATGAAAAAAAAAGGTTCTAGCCGGACGCGAGCTCACAACCCTTTGCATGGGAGACCGATGTCTAGCCAGTAGGCTAAACCGATGATACCAACTTTGTGTTGAACTCGGCTTATAAGCGAATTGGGACGCGAACTATGAAGACAAATTTTAGTGAGTCATGAACAGGAAAATTACCGATTGAGGAGCGTTTTTTTTTTGTTTTCAAATAAAATATACCTAACTATATGCTTTTACTCATAATAATTTACCAATTATTTCTTTGTTTTAATTTTTACTAGCTAAAAATCGATCTATCGTCGTATGCTGCTAATGTTAAGTTTGCCTGAACATGGGTGGTGGGCGGAGCTTTTTCCTATTGTCGCCACTGTTCTCATACAGTCCTTGCCACAGCCGCCATCAGTCCCAGGGTGGCAAGATTGGGCAATTTATCGCAAATTTGGCTACTTTTCAACATAAAAGACGACTAGAAATTTACAAATATCGCAAATCGCAAATTGGACCATTCCGGATTTCGCAAATTGCGCCTTAACACTAAGATCCTAAGATAATTTAATCCTAAAAGTAATTTGCAACTTACCGATAACAAGTCCAGAATCTATTGTCCTTTTATAGTCAAGTAAGGAAGTCTGCAAATAGTGCAAATCCAAAAATACCCAGTCTCTGCCTCTAGCGCTCCCGAGACATGTAACATCCACTGGTTTTTTCACTGTACGATAACCTACCCCACCTATCGTCGGTCACCTACACCAAACTTTTTAGGTTGACCTAGGTCGTGAATATCTACAGTTTCCTGTAATCGATTCGTGAATGCATTGCCGTGATCACACGCAACCCAAATAGGTGGCGCGGATGTCAGTCAAAAATGTCTTGTCAAATTGTCATACACAGAGTATCCAGGCGTTCAGTGGATCTATTGGCAGTGCTACTGACATCCAAGCATGGCGGACACTGACTCCAAGCATCTGCAACTTTCTTTTTATCTTTATGATTAACGTCTTTGGGATTCCAGATACGCGTTTCGCTCTGGTAATAACTCTCTTCGTTCGACCAGCCACTCATTTTGAATAGAAAGCTATTGGCCTTTACGGAAATAGTGATCAGGCGGTCTGGGTTAGGGTGTCAGATGCCCCATTACAGAACTAGCTTTGAAGCTTAGGGGTTGTTCGTCCTCCATCACTCCAACAAATTACACGCACATCAGAACGTCTTTACCCCATTAAAGTCAGTCCGCAAAAGCCATAGATAATAGATAAAACAGTTTTGGGTTGGGTTAGGTTGGCAAAAGCCAGGTGTCAGTTGTACCACCACAAAACATCTCTGTATGATCAAAAAGGTTAATAAATTGCCGGATGAACATACACGGAAGCAGGTAAGTTGCGCTCTAGATGGGACCACCAGTACCAAAACTCAAATAGAACTGGACTGCTAACTGAAACTGTTACAATATCGGATGTCTTAGATGATAGGGGACAAGTAGTATATACCGACTTTACGAAGGCATTCGATAAAATCAGTCACTGTAAGGTATTGAAAAAGCTCAAACATCTTGGCTTCAGTAGCTCTCTGACCAGTTTGATGTCATCCTACCTGAATCAAAGAGTCCAGTACGTTTCATACAATGGTTTTACCTCAAATTCTTATTCTACAACATCTGGAGTACCGCAGGGATCAAATCTAGGTCCACTTTTATTTGTTTATTTTATTAATGATCTCACTGCCGAACTAGCCTGTTCAAGTTTACTCTTCGCAGACGATTTGGAAATTTTTGTACGCGTTAGTGATATTACGGATTGCCACTTACTCCAAACTGATCTTGAGTCACTTAACAGTTGGTGTAATGATAATGGACTTTATCTGAATATTAATAAATGCAAAACTTGCACCTGCACATGAAAAAAAAGCTTTAATGGCATTGTACTATTCTTTAGTTAGGTCTAAGTTAGAATATGCTTCAATTGAATGGAGTCTCATATATCAGGTCCACACATCGAGGTAGAATCCCAAGGAGACGCTATAAGGTTCAATTTCGCATAACAAAAACGGTAGCAGGAGGCGTGGCTAAGTGTGGTAACAATATGGACGCCTCGCCAGAGCCGGATTAGCTTCTTATGTAAATAATTTTGAAAATTCATTACAATGATAATTTAAATATGAAGTAATGGGTTGATTTTTCAATATAATGCGAAATTCATAGTTAAGTATGTGAAAAAAACAGGCTGTGTAGAGACGGCATTCATCATCAATTGAATAATACAACTGTATTATTGCTGCGATACGATACGTTTATTGAGATAAAGATTACAAATAATGCGGTCCTGCACATTGTTTTTTTGCATACATACATATGAAATGTAATTCCTGTCGATTCCTTCTTATCCATGCCATCTCGGCTAATGCAACTACGATAAGCACATGAAACCATTATTTCCTTTATGAATTCACTAGAATATCACTTAAAAATAACTAAAAATCTCGGTAAAAATACTCAAAAGCAGCAAACGAACGAAATTGTCAAAGAAACGTCAGCTGTTTGACATAAGTGTCGAATCAATATGGCCAACTTGCATCTGCTTTCAGCCACGTTATCGCGCCTCCATGGGATTCTACCTCGATGGGTCCACATTAAGAAAATGTGCAAAGACGAATCGTCAAGTATCTCAGTTATAAATTAGATGCAGTTTATCCAAGACTAGGATCAGACCATAGATTTCTGTTAGTGGCGGATACAAGGCGAGCCCCGTTCTTTTAGTTTATAAAATATATTTCAATTTAGTTTTGGGCTTAACAAAAGAAATCTACCCACTTACTTTGTATTCGCAGTTCGCTGGCGACGTAGTTCGTCCCGAGACTTCAAATTGTTGTAATATGCGGCTACACCCCAGAGGAAGATCTTAGGTTATCTCGGCTGATCTCGTACACCTGTTTTTAGCGTTATCATGGTTGTGCGCCGACTCTCTCCTTTTTTCTCTCCTTTTCTTCCATGGATGAGTTGAGGAGTAGATGTCGCCACATACCGGAGTGAAACCACAAAACAGGTACGGTTAAGAAGGCACAATTCCGTGCTATTTGACTGGAAACACGAATGACTTATGTCAATGTCAGCGGCCATTATTTTGGGTTGCAACATGGCCGCCGCAGGGTTGTCAGATGTATCAAGAATTCGAGGCGATGTTGCCACATCGTTGCGCAAATCTGTATGTATGCTCTACCTTTTTATATTAAAATTATCATAATTTTTGATGATAACCAATCATTGACTGATTGATTGATTTTTGATTTCAATCAATCAATTAGTGATTGGCTCAAAAATTGGAGCAAAAAAATGAAAATACCTATTCATTCATTCATTTATTTGCAAGAAAATATTAAATATGATTATTGTATGTGTAATTTATAAATAATATAATACAAATTGTCACAGAATATATTCAAGTATCACAATAATAATAATCTTCTTTATTGAAGTTCCAGCAAGCATATGGTTTATGTTTTCATTCCTCGCCTCATCTCAGTTTGACCTACAGTGAATAAAGTAACTACATGAAACAGAGTAAAAAATATTAGCAAGAAATGTAATATGCTACTAAGCTAGCGTATTCAAGGTCCATGCTTTTCAATCTTGCACCAGATTACCCTAGTATATAAAAATTTCCACCACCTTGGAGGTATTGGTCTGGCACATTACCCTTTATTTTAAGTGGTGGCATGCCAAGTAAAAAAAATTAATATGAAACTAACAATCAATAAATAAACAAAATAAATGAAAATCTCAGCTACATCTTCCACTTTATAAAAATGAACATCTGTATTTATGAATACCAACCAAAATAAATCAAAATAAATACTTTTTATTGATCATAAAAACAGTAGTATATAATAGTTGTCACAGAGAGAAGATTAGTATTATTTGAAGTGTAATCAATATCCACAATTTCACATATGGATCCTTAGCATTTAACTTTGTCAAAACTATAGGATTAAAACAGGAACGCAGGATATAATTTTGTGTTATTTATGATT
Source organism: Callosobruchus maculatus (assembly GCA_951848785.1). NCBI lineage: Eukaryota > Metazoa > Arthropoda > Insecta > Coleoptera > Chrysomelidae > Callosobruchus > Callosobruchus maculatus. The sequence continues at coordinate 14,547,650 of CATOUR010000026.1, read as the reverse complement.
TCAAATTGTACAACCAATAAATAAATAAATGAAAACCCCACCCATATCTTCCTCTTACCCACCGAAATAAATAAAAATAAATACTTTTTATTGATCATCAAAAAAATTGTAATAGTTGTTACAGATAGAAGATTAGAATTAATTGAAATGTAATCAATATCCACGATTTCACATCCTAGTCAAATCACAGAAATGCTTATGAGGAAAACTTTGAATTGCAAATTTTGGGAGTATAAATATGAAATGCACCAAATAGATTCGAGACATAATAAAAATGAATTAGTTATAAAAATTTAATCTTTTAATTGTACCTCGCACTTTGTACAGTTAGTCTTTAGGCTAATCAACTGTATAACATCACTGGCTTTTTCTTGAAGTAAACAGCAGGATGTACTTACTTAGCTTTGCTGTAGAATACTTCAAGCCCCCTAGCCTCTGCAAGTATGATTTTCTATTTTCATCCGTGTTGCGCATCCTATTGCCAATCTGTCAAATCCATAACTGCTTAACATTGGTTTCTCCATCTTTGTTCACTTGTATGTATAAGCTCGTCCACGTACATCCGTATGCACCGGAAGGCAATTGCGCGATTAGTTACGTTACCTGGATTAGATTACTTGTTTACTATGCACCGCAAACTGACAATTTTGACACTGTCACTGTCAAAACAATCTTGCGAACACAACCTTGCCGTATCTCAAATCTGGATTAGTTAATCTCCTGACGGTGCTTGGCTAGATGCCAAAGATTAGCAATTAGGAAACTAGGATTAGGAAACTAGGATTAGAATCGCCAAACGGTGCATACGGGTGTGAATAGCTTGTCTCTCATTGCAATAATATTCATCAAAATTATTAACATGAAGGTAGACACTGCAGACAACCCACCATCCTTCAACCTATAACTCAGATGTGGTTGTGTATGATCCAAAACAGAAGAATAGAAAATTAAAGTAGTGAGAGTGTATGAATGACTAATAAATGGTGTAAATAAAGTACTGCACAGAAATGCAGTAATAAATATACCTTTAAACAGTTCAAACTCCCTAACAAATTCATTCACACATTCGAGTATAAAAAGTAATGTTTAAACAAATTTTTCATCAACAGTTTTCCATTAACAGTTTCACAAATAAAGCAATGTGTTTAGCAAACCAAAACAACACTCAAAGAAAAACGAAGTTAATGTCGACGGCGCTTGGAGGGAAATTCGAATGTTCTTCTTCTTCTTCTGAGTTATACGGTATTTGGCACAAAATATGTTCGTACTTGATCTATGAGGGCAACTGCTCGATGCGTTTGGTGTGGCTGCTAAATTTTTGTCATTATGTATTATTACAGTCAATTTTTAATTGGTTTCGCGCCGTTGTCAACCAAGGATCACGAAATGCGGGCTGATCAGTGTTTCTGTGGTCTGGGCCGCCATTACTTTGGGTTGCAATATGTCCACCACTTTGGCCCCGCCCTGTTTCCCATTCTGTAATGCTAGTTGCCCCTACGTGAGTGAAACTATTTATCCACAATGGCGTGCTAGTGGATAGTACGGCGGGGTGCATTTTTGCGGTACGCGAAAGTGGGTATGACAATCATCAAGCCCAAAAACGACAAAAACCCAACATAAACTCCCCACCGGGAATCGTCTTCGATTTCCAAATTAAGAGCCTGGTATGGCTTAAAATATCATAGTAATAGCAGTGTACTGTATAATGATAAAGAAATTTTGAAAATAAAGGAAATTTTCAAATAAAGATTTAGGATGTGTCTGTGTTGCTTAATTGACACGATAGATAGAAGATTGATAACATGCGATTGCAACTAGAAACTAACTAAGAACTAAAGATTTAACTAAATTTAAAATACTTGCATCTGTTGACTTTGCTTTGCTGTCAAGAAACACAAGAAGCCCCTATTTTGTTTTTACTGAGTGTCCGGGTTCACAGGGAGAGGACCTAGCTTAACTATGAGCCGAGTATATTCTCCTGTGTGTGTGCGAACTTTGACAACTCTTACTGAACCACCATCGGGTCCAGGATACACCTTTGTCACACGCCCAAGAGGCCACTGCAAGGGTGGAGCATTTGAATGAATTAAGACTAGCTCGCCTTCCTTCAGGCCTCGACACTTGCTCAACCACCTTTGCTTCTGCTGAAGCGTGTGGAGATAATCCTGTTTCCATAAACTCCAAAACCGCTGAGAAGCCTGCTGTACAAACTGCCAGCGCGATAGTCGGTTTGTGGGTTCATCGGTGAACTCATATTCAGGGACACTCAATAGTTCGCGACCTACTAAAAAATGGCCCGGCGTTAAGGCTTGGAATTCACGTGGGTCCGTTGACACACTAATAGAGGACGCGAGCTTAACACGGCTTCAACACGTGCTAAAAGAGTGGTTAGTTCTTCGAAGGAAAGAACTGTATTGCCTACTACACGCTTTAGGCGCAATTTTGCAGATTTAATGGCACTTTCGAACATCCCACCAAAGTGACTTCCTGTTGGTGGATTGTACTTCCAAGCTATTTCTCTAGAGACAAGTTGATTTCCGATTTTGTCCGAATTTTCTCTTAAAGAATTTTAAGACATCGGCCAACTGCCGACCAGCTGCCACGAAGTTTTTGCCGTTATCTGATACTACGGTATGGCACAGGCCTCGTCTGGCTGTAAAACGATCGAGGGTTGCCATGAAACAATCAGTAGTTACTGCTGTTAGTGACTCGATATGTAGCGCTCGATTAGCGAAGCATACAAACATGCACAGGTACGCCTTTGAAATTTTGGCATTACGACGATTGTTCTCTTTAGTATAGAATGGCCCTCCAAAGTCAACACCTACTGTGTGAAAGGAATGAATTCCTTGGCTGCGGAATTTAGGCAAATTACCCATGATAGGTTGCAGGGATGGAGGATTGACTTTAAAACAAGAGACACATTTTGAAAATTGCGACCGGATCACACTGCGAGCCGATATAATCCAGTACTTTTGACTTATGATACTTTGAAGAGTACGTGGACCGGCGTGTAAAATTTATGAAAGTGGTCAATTAAAATTCTAGTGAAGTTGCATCTCTTAGGAAGAAGTAGTGGATGTCTCTTTTAATGTGGAAGGTTAGACTGTGCCAGTCTACCCCCCACCCTGAGGAAACCAACTTCATTCAGAAAAGGACTAAGTTTTCTAAGGGCCTGACTACAATTGTAACCCTTTTGTAGGGCTTCAATGTCGCTCGAAAAATGCTCATTTTGAACGGCTTTAACCAAAGCATCTTTAGCCTTTTTCATGGCAGATAAGGAAGGAGAGCCGTAGACATGACTCGATTTGGTGGACTTGCAATTATGGAAAAATTGAATACATTTTGCAAGCACCCTCTGAAGCTTAGTGAAGCTAGAATGTTTTTCACCGAGTTCATAAATGTAAATTCTCGAATCAGCCTTGGAGTCTGTCTGGCACGACTGAATGAGTGTTACATTTGAATGTTTAAGTTCAGGGAGGTTGCTTGATATGAAATCACTATGAAATTTAATGGGCCACTCGGTTTGAGGAGAATACATCCAGCTGGCACCTGTCAACCACTCTGGCATTGAAAGAAGCGTGGAAAGCAGGGCACCACGTGAGCATATATCAGCTGGATTGCACACGCCGTTGACGTGAAACCAACAGTCCGGATCTACACTAATATCCAGTATCTTGGAAACTTGTGTTGCTGCGCCTTCGCCTTCCAAGATACTGGATATTAGTGCCTTTTGAGGTGGTAACAAGGTGTATTTAACCATGCTAGCACGACTGATGAATCCGAGAACAAATAGATATCATGGATAGTAAGCCCATCACTTAATAGTGGTTTCGTGCTTGGCTAACAAGTGTGCAACCAATAGCTCGAGACGTGGGATTGATACAGTCTTCAAGGGCGCGACCTTGGATTTTGCTATTAAGAGACTGACCTTGACATCGCCACGACCATTTGACGAACGTAAATATATCACTGCCGCGTACCCTAGTGTGGACGCATCGCAAAATCCTAGAATCTGGTGATAGGAATGTTGCCTGGCTGCGACTTTCCGCTCGTGCTTTGATAAAAGCTGGAGTTCAGATGTGTAAGCATGCCATTCTTTGTTCAAATGTGGGGGAAGCTGATCATCACAACCAAGCTTGAGCATCCAAAGTTTTTGCATGAAACACTTCGCATAGAATATGCAAGGAGCTACGAATCCTAAGGGGTCAAATTGGCGTCCTATTTGAGACAAAACGCTTCTTTTGGTATTTGTTGAAGATGCTGAAAGAGTTGCGAAGGAGAAAACATCTTCCAGTGGTAACCACTGTAGTCCCAGAACCTTGACAGATAGGTCCTTGACGTCGTCAAAGGCAACTGGCATTTCTCGAAGCTTACCAGGCACCCGCTCTAAACGTGGCAAGCAGTTACTAGCCCACTTATGGAGTTAGAAACCTCCACTGCGAAGCAAGAAAATCAACTCATCTTGTTGGAAAGCTTCTTCATCGGTCTCTACAGACCACAGCAGATTGTCCACGAAAAATCCCTTTTTGAGCACTGTGGCAGCTATGGGGAAATTTTTCATGGAATCGTCGGTGCAGGACTCTTATTGAAAGGTATGGACTACTAGCAATTCCGTAAGTTAGAGTGTTTAATTCGTAGACCTTTAAAGGTTCATTTTGAAAAAATCTCCATAGAATATGTTGATATGGACGTTGAGATGTGTTGACTAGAATCATTCGAAACATTTTACAAATATCGCTAGACAAACCAATCTTATGCAATCGAAAGTTAATTAGAATTTCGTTTATATCTGATTGAAGTTTGGGCCCTGCATAGAGCACATGATTAAGGGAGTTTTGATTTGTCGTTTTGCTAGACGTGCCGAATACCACTCGAAGTTTGGTGGACGTACTCGACGGCCTTAGAATGCAGAAGTGTGGTATGGTGTACTTCGATTCGACCGTATCTAACTCTCCGAGACATGACATGTGACCCAAACTCAGACATAAATTCATGGTACTCTTGCTTTAGCTGGCGGTGTCTATTTAATTTTGATTCTAAGTTAAGAAATCTACGAATAGCCTGCTCGCGAGAATCACCGATTTCGAAATTTGGTTTAAAGGGATAAGTTACAATATATCGACCGGTACTATCACGGTTGTGTTCTTTTGAGAATGTTTGCTCTACGTAAATCACAAAGTGTAAATATTAGAATAAGATAGGGTCGACACACAGTGTGGACCATAATATAACTAAAAGACAGAAATGTACTTGGCTTTGCCTCGCCCCCAATGTAAAAGACCAAGCAATCACATCGGTTACGACCTGGCAACATTGGAGCTTGCCTCTCATGTAAAACCAAACAATCACATCGGTTACACCTGACAACATTGGACCTCACGCCTCATGTAAAACCAATCTCATGTGTTACTACCTGACAACATTGACACTCGTGGGCTAGACAGCAAGGTTTGACAGAGGAGAGCCAACAGCTGTCAAGGTAGACTTCACAAACGGCATTCTTGACGTAACGCATATCCCAATGTATTATAAAATTATAATAATTATTGTGTGTTGTGACTAAAATGCACAAGGGAAAGAAGAAAAAAAATCATCTCCAGAGAAATGGCAGGGGGTGCTACAACGCAACAACGCCCCACGTAATTTTGTAAAATTTCATATTTGAATTGAAGGGGACGGTCTATTATATACTTTTAAAGAAGAAAATTGGCGAAAGAAGCAGTTTTTGAAAAAAAAAATAGTTAAAAATCGGTATTTTCACCACACTTTCAAAACGCACCCGAACAGTACAAGACAATTTTAGAATCCAAAAACCCGCATGACAGACTTCAATAGTGTCACAAAGATGCGGTGTTGCCAGCGAGCAGCAGTTATCAGTTAATGTACTTCCCGAAATTGCAATTTTTTTAGGTTAGTGAAAAACATGGAAAATCCATTCAATGTGTTTTGGAAAAGATGAAAATAAATCATTTTGGGACTTTCATACAAAGATGTTCAAAAGGGATTAAGTTTGACCTGATTTTGTTTTAGCAGAAACTGAAATGGAGGTTGAAGTTGGTGTCGTTATACTTACTAGGTTGGGTGAAATATAAAATATATCTGAATTTAGGCTATTTTAGGTTCAATTAGGTTTGTACCGGGTGGTTACGGGGCGGCCTGGGGGGGCTCGGCCCCCCCAGAGGTTATTGATATCAAATATGTTGAAAAATCTAACCAACCTCACCTCAGGTAAGATTGTCACCTGTTCGGCTTTTAGTGGCAACGGTCCAACGTCAGTCGCACGTTTCAATGATTTATTGGAGCTGATATCGGCCAAATATAACAATAAAGCTTAATCACAAACAATATTAAAGCCACCGATTTTACATAAAAAGCTAATATACAAACTAAATAAATGAAACAATAATACATAATACCTACTTAATCATAAACATTAGCTAGAAACAAAGGAAATAAGATATCTTTAAATTTAGATAGTTAAAAATGTAGAAAGATTCACGATTTTTTTGTTATCCTTGCGCAGGAGCCATGCTAATCTTCCCTGTAACGTTTCTCTCTTAGTATATTTACGGTCGAAGCGATGTTAAATATCCAGCAAATGTTGGCAACACCGCATCTATTATCATCTGTCAAGCAGTACCTTACTTCTAAAATTGCATAGTTCTGTGTGCACGCCTTACTGAAATATGTTGAAAATACAGTTTTTTCAATTTTTTTCCAAAAAACGTGCTTCTTTCGCAAATTTTATTTTTTTAAATCACATAACAGACCATTCTCTTTACACTGATAACAAAATTTTCTCAAATCGCGTGGGGCGCCGTTGCGCAACACACCCATGGCAGGGTTTAATCACTATAACCTTGGATAAAATGAAGATAAAGAACACACAGTCCTAAGAAAGTTCCAAACTGTTTTATATTTTTGGCTATAGGCTACCTGAAAATGACTTCCACATACTCTTGGTCGATCTCCACGCCCCTAGAGGTGAGACCATGCTGGAAAAGAAAGCTTCACAGACATCAAGGAACAAATAGTATCAGATATAGAATAGGGAGAGTGAAGAAATGGTTTTGGTGAGAAAGGGAAGACTCCACATCACTTCAATTGCAGTGCGTTCACCAAAAACTGAAGTAGAGCAATGTTAAACCTAGTTGGCAGCAGAGGAAGAAATTCTGATTGAAGAGGAGTATTGATTGACATACATGAAGCAAAAAGCAAAACAGTAGATGGATATCTTTTAAGAAAATGTAAAGTTCCCTGAAGAGTTCAATCAGCTGACACATTCATATGTGGCTGCAATGGTTTCAGCAAACTAGCCTGTCTGCAGCTAAGAAAATAAGAAATAAGTTATCATAGTAAAATTTCTCATAGGGAAATAGCAACACTCCGAACATATAAGATTTGAGACTTTCCTGTTTCTCAGAGAATAAATAATAATTTAAAAAAAAAACAGAAGTTTCAATGTTGGTAGGATATTAAAAATGAAACTGACCTGCCAAAGTGTCTACGAGAGGCTGTAACATCACTGATGGTTGTCTTAGAAGATTTTTCAACTGGTTGACATTCTTCTCAAGGGCTTTCTGCTGTCATACTGTCTGATTGATCAGATTCAGGTATACCACCTCTTGATAAGACTTGAGAAATTTGGGTTTCATCTAACTCGCTCAGATTCTTCCTGGTTCTTGGTGTCGAATTTTGGTTCCCCTTCGTTCAGTATAGATCACCCTGAAAACATTGCTACGCAGTATCACACTTGACAATGAAAAAAGGTTTTTCATGATTAATAAACCATACCTCATCTGAAATTAGTACACAGTGACATGCCTCTTTCGCAACAGCAACAATTTTGACCAGAACAACTATCCCTGGGCCCTTAAGACATTCACCCTGGTCACGGCACCAATTTTGTAGTGAGCAGTGGTGGTAGTGAGCAACAGGTCGCTGTCAAAACCGATACCAAATTTACAAATAGCCAAAGTGATCAAGACGTCTGGTGGTGGAATTTAGAACCCAATGGTGTGTGTGTGTCCGTGGTAACCAGATTATTTTAGCATGCATGTGTACCAACTCAGAGAGAATGAAATCAAACACAAAAATGTTATGATATGTTTTTTTTATTTGTTTCTTGACATTTGTTTTGTATTTATATTTATTAATAATGAGTGCTGAGTGTTTATGGTATGGATTTTATTACTTGATTCTTGTATTTATCAAATCATGAGTGCTTTGTACTTCATATATTTTACCTGTGAAGTATTTATATTGATATGTTGATACGATTCAAAATGTTTCAATAATAGTGGTAAAGTGGCTCTTGTTATTGATATGGCATAATAAAGAAATGGTTATAAATATTCACAGTATAAATGATAAATAATAATACATAGTGGGCTAGGTCTCTGTTCAACGTCAGGGAGAGAAATATGGATAGAATGTGGAAAAACGTAAAATATCAGTATATATCAATAAATAAATATAACCAACCATATAAGGAGTAAATAAAGGAGATAATTGGAATAGGTCCGACCTGGGTTGTTGCCAGGCTATCGGCCTTCCGCAAAAAAATTTCATATATAAATAAAGAGAAATCAGTGAGGATTTAAATAAATACACCTAAACACCACCAAGCTGCAAGCTCCAGGACCTAATACCTAGAGTAGACGAAAATCAGAGACCCAAGGCCATATAGTATCGTCTCAAAAGCAGGATGTTTAGTATACGTTGTCAAACACTAGACAGACCACAATAGTTAATAATACAAACTCAAAAGACTTGCAAATATTCGTGAAAAAGACTCAAAAAACCCCTCAGTTGAAAGTTTGGTCTCCAGCTTGTTACGTTTTTCAAAAACAATCCCTGCACGTAATAAATAAACAAACTATGGCAACCATTACCACGACCCACTACTTTATTCAAGTGACAAAACACAAAACCCAAAAGCATCACAGAACTGTAGTGTAGCGTTTACTCACAGATTGAAAATTAATATGGAACTGTTACGGAATTGGTTGCTCTATGAAAAGTTACTCATGATCTGACAAATAACAAAATATCTGAACAATATATGATGTAGTAATAATCAAATACATTACTTATCTGAACTTCATCGACTAATTACACTCATACTCAGATCTTAGATTTTTTTATAAATCATCGTCGATGCCGTCAATGTCCATCTTCAGTCACGTGACCGCTAAAGGTGCGTTCTAACGTCTGGCAGCCAGGATCGCGTTCCGGATCACCACAACGTTTTGAAAAAAAGTGGCACCTTTAAGACCCACATTGGCTGAGGTTAAAATTGCGGAAGGGAGAAACTGGATAAAACCAACATCAGTGTCAACCACGCCACACAACAAAAACATAACTTTTTTCAAAACTCAAAAGAAAAAAGTGCTAAGAAATATCAAATCCCTCTGCAAGCTGAGAGTCACAAGCTTCCTGCTATGGTTTTATTCAAGAAATAAGCATCTGAAATATTTTTTTTTCATTTGTTCACATAATATTAGACCATCTATATAATTAATTCGCCAATTTAAAATTGATTTTAAATCTTAGAATAAATGTAAATATTATTTTTTAAATAAGTCAATGTAACCACTTATATTTCCCAAAAAATTTTATGCAAAAAATAAGGTAGTTTTCTTCCATATGCCCAGGCTATATCGTCTTTCAAGATTTAAAAAATCAAGGTACATAGAACTATTCCCACATAACAAAAGTATATACAATGTACATACAACGGATATCAAATCAATGGATATGTATATCCACAAATGAAGCAAGAATGTCCAATGGATGTCAAATAGACATCAAAAAAATATACATTGCATGTACGTTTGTCGCGAACTTTCACATCCATGACATATCCATAGAATGTACATATGGACATCTAATCTACATGCATATTATATACATGGTACATACAATGGATATATACACATACATGGTATATCCATTAAATGTACATTCATGTACTTTTAATGCACATGCATAGTGTATGAAAGTTCAATGTAGAGTAAGATAAACAAACTTTATGCTTTCATTATGTATTATTATTAATTCAATTTCTATTTACAATAATAATACTTGGCAAAATCGATTACTGTGATTGTCATCTCTTTTCTGTTGAATGGCATGTCTAAAATCACAAAGAAATCAAGGTTATAAAATTTTGTAGGTGGTTTCTTCCGCTTGTGACTTACCGTCAAACGCTGGATGTGAGCGTTATCAGTAGTAAGAAGATAAGTAACATTGCACAATATTTCGCTCGATCAGCACACACGCGAAGGACGCGAACGAGTCGTACAACGGAATGACTAGAAATCAGCAATGGCGGCACTAGTTGTACTTCGCGCAGGCGTAAACTACTAGGTGTATATATTGTCACGACGGCCTCTTTTTCTTCACCCAGGGAATCAAACTCGACGTAACTTTCTCCGTTTTACTTCAGAACTTAATACAATATCTCTTAACCTTATCTCAACTAGATCTCAACTCAACTGACTCCTGCCACGCTACTCGTGGTGCCTTATATACTTCATCGAACCATCTAGAAGATTCCAGACACCCAGATGACATTCGAGAATGCCGATCTGTCAGTCTAGAAAATTCCAGATGATTCGATGACGTTTATACATCAAAAAAATCTAACCTAACCATTGTGAAAGAAACATTAACAAATCCAAATAAGCAATGTAATATACAGGATGTTACACTCTTCCCCCCTTAGCGTTCGGCGTCCTCGACGAACAGTTCGCTTCGATCCTTGTATGGCCACAGGCGATCGCTATGGACGACCTTCGGTTTTCCACTACCCATACGTATCCTGTAGACTACGTCGTTGAGGCGCTTCATCACCACATAAGGTCCCTCCCAATGGCGTTGTAGCTTCGGACATCTACCCCTTCTCCGTCGTGGATTGTAGAACCATACCAGATCACCTTCGACGAACTTTGGGCTATTTGCTTTCAGATCGTATCTGGCTTTCATTCTGTCGCTGGCAGACTGGATGTTTCCTCTAGCAGACTCATGGATATCCCAGAGCGTTTCCTGAAGCTCGCTCACCCATTCGCATGGAAGACGGCGTTCCGTTTCTGGGGGTGGACCAAGAGCTAAGTCCAGAGGCAGCCGCAGTTCTCGACCAAAAATTATCTTCGCTGGGCTCAACCGAGTTGACTCGTTCACCGCTGATCTGTAGGCCAACATTCCCAGAGGAATCTTCGTATCCCAATCAGACTGATGTTCGTTAACGAATTTTGATAGGTAATCCAGGATTGTCTTGTTGAAGCGTTCCACCATACCGTCGGACTGCGGATGAAGAGCAGTTGTTCTAGTCTTCCGAATTCCGAGTTTTCTCATCAGCTGTATGAAGACTTCCGATTCAAAGCTTCGTCCCTGGTCTGAATGTAGTTCATTAGGAACTCCGAATCTGGACACCACGTGTTCTAAAAGAGCCTGTGCCACTGTGCCTGCTTCTTGATTGGGCACAGGAATTGCTTCTGGCCATTTAGAGAAATAATCCATTACAACAAGCAGATACTTGTTCCCAAGGCTGGTTTCCGGCAAAGGACCCAAAATGTCTATGGCGATTCTCTCAAACGGCGATCCAACGTTGTACTGCTGCATGCGTGATCGTTGACGAATACTTGGACCTTTTCTTGAGTTGCAGACATCGCACGTGGAACAGTAATTTTCAACATCTTCGCGACAGCCAACCCAGTAAAATCTCTCCTTGATTCTTTCCAGGGTCTTCCTGATGCCAAAGTGACCCCCACTGCTACTATCATGTAGTTGTTCCATAATTGCTTTCCGTCATTTCCTTGGTACTACAAGTTTTTCTTTAGCATGTCTGCCATCAGTATCCTCCCAGATTCGATACAGGAGGTTACCCCTTACCTTTAGTGAGTCCCATTGTGCTAGGTAGGCTTTAATGATGGGACTCATAGCACTTATTTCCTGTTGATTAGGCTTGTTTCCATTTAATAGCGAATGAATAACTAACCGTAGCTCAGCGTCTTATGACTGAGCTTGCTTGAAGGTTTCTAGGGAAATCTTGGTTCCTTCCAATTCAAATTCTTCTATTCTTAATGTGTTTATGTCGAATTCTCGTTGTTTCTCTTCTTTCGAGCAGTGCTTACGGTCTTCATCACAGGGCCTGCGTGACATAGAATCGGCATTTCCGTGTTGCTTTCCTGGACGATGACGAATTTCAAAGTCATAGCTTTGGAGGTATTCAATCCATCGAGCAAGCTGGCCTTCTGGATTCTTGAACTTCATTAACCACTGCAAAGCTGAATGATCGGTTCTCACGACAAATCTTCTTCCGTACAATAAGTGGTGGAAATTTCCAGTCCCTTTCACCACACTGTACAACTCTTTTCGTGTCACACACCAGTTTTTCTGCGCTTTGTGCAAAGTTTTACTGTAGTATCCAATTACCTTTTCGATGTCGTCTTGTTCTTGAGATAAGACAGCTCCAACAGCATAATGGCTAGCATCTGTGTCCAAGTAGAAAGTTCCTTCCCTTGTAGGATGAGCTAGTATCGGTGAGGAGGTCAAAGCCGTTTTCAATGCGTCGAAGGCTTCTTGGCAGATGGAGTCCCAATAAAACTTATTACCATTTTCAGTTAAGGCAAATAATGGTTTGGCGATGGTAGAGAAATCTTTCACAAATCTGCGATAATAACTGCACAGTCCCAAAAAGCTTCGTACCTCATGAGTGTTGGACGGTACTTTCCATTCCTTCACAGCCTGCACCTTCTCTGGATCCGTCCGGATTCCGTCTTTGGTTAACAGATGTCCGAGGTATTTTACTTCCCTTTTGAAAAGATGGCATTTCTTAGGGTTTAGCTTCAAGTTCGCTTCCTTAAGCCGCTGGAAAACTTGTCTTAGTCGGAGTAGCTCTTCTTCAAAATCCTTTCCAAACACAATAACGTCATCGAGATATATCAGTGCTGTCTTCCAAGATAAACCTTGTAGTACAACATCCATTAATCTTTCGAAGGTACTGGGTGCATTGCATAGACCGAAAGGCATTACTGTAAACTGCCATAGCCCAGCACACGATGTAAATGCCGTTTTCTCTCTATCTTTTTCATCCATTTCAACCTGCCAGTACCCACTTTGCAGGTCCAAGGTGGAGAACCATGAAGAATTTCCAACTGCATCCAAAGTGTCGTCAATTCTTGGTAAAGGGTATGAATCCTTTTTGGTCAAATCGTTGAGCCGCCTGTAATCCACACAAAACCTCGTTGATCCGTCCTTCTTCCTAACAAGGACTATTGGAGAGGCCCAAGGGCTAGATGATGGCTCGATTACTCCTCGTTTCTGCATATCTTTTACCATATTCTGTACTTCATCAATCCTAGATAATGGAGTTCTTCTTGGGGGCTGTTTGACTGGCTGGGCATCTCCTACATTAATTTTATGACGTACCAGATGGGTTCGCCCTAGGTCATCATTATTTTTAGCGAAAATCGAATGAAATTCTCTTAGTAGCTTCAGGACCTTCCGCTGCTGTTCGGGTCGCAAATGCTCACAGCTTCTATCATACAAATCTTGAAGACTATGTGAGATTTGGGTGAAGTCACTATCATCTTCTTCTTCCGCGCCATCTAGCCTTCGTATCCATGCTACTGGTTCTAGTCTACCCAGTGGCGTACCTTTCTTGATTTGTATTGAATTCCTGGATACATTCACGGCCCTTATTAACATATTTGAAGAATCCGTTATTGTTCTGGCTAATAAAATAGGTTTATTCCAACCTAGCGTAGGATCTGGTTCAAAAACGCATGGGGTAGGGTTATGTTCAAGTGCCTTATGTGCATATATAGGTATAACAATCTCTTTCTGTGGTGGTATTGTAAAATTCCTTGGTGACATAACGTTCATTTCCTCTAGCTGAACAGTTCGGCAGCTAAATGAAATCTCTTCTGAATCCCCAATGCTTAAGGTATTACCGGTGAACTTTATTACGCAGCCAGAACTCTGCAGAAACTCAGCACCAAGGATGCAATCATTCGTGACTGAAGCGACTAAAATGGGATGCTTCTTACCAAAACTGCCAATCCGCATCTCTAATTCTTCAACACCCAGTACTGGTATGTGGTCTCCATTAGCGGTCTTCAGCAACATTCTATCCGTTTGAGTGGTTCTGCTTGGCAACTTCCTTCGAATTTCTTGGTATATGTTAGGGCTTATTATAGTCACATTTGCTCCGGTATCGACTAACATCTTGCATGGTACATTTTCTATGTAACCTTCAACTACTGGACTCTTCTCAATTTTATTAACTTCAATTTCGATGACCATGGGGCTTTCATCATGATGGCCAGCCAGTTTTTGCCCCCTAAAACTGGCCGGCTTTAGTTTTCCGACTCATTGTCAGTATTAGTACTAGCCTCTCTTGACCTCTCTGTCACCTGCATGCGACAGCCTACTCTAAGGTGCCCCTTCTGCCCACATCTCCAGCACGTAAACTTCTCAGGTCCTTTAAGATTTCTGCCAACTTGGTTTCTTTGGAAGGTACCACCTCTTCTTCTTGGAACGAACGAAGTGGCCCTGACATCTACTTTATCATCTTGCTCCATAGAGCGCACCCTCCGTGTCATTCGCGTGGCTTTTGTGGCAGCTTCAATTTCTAGAGCTTTGACCAAAGCATCTTGTAAGGTTCTGGGACTAGATAGTCTTACGATTCTCTGAACGTCCAGGTCGGCAATTCCTTCGACAAACTGACGAGCAGCGACGTATTCCTGTGTCTCGATGGGACTGCTGACGAATGCTCGTTTAGCTAGGCTTTGGACTTCGTATGCAAATGTGGTTAGATCTTCCTTAGCTTGTTGTGTACGGTTATGCAACTGGCCATGCAACAGCTCTGTTAAGTGTGCATCTCCAAAGCGTAACTTTAGTGCAGATGTTATCTTATCATAGTCACGTAGATCTGATGAGCAGAGATTTTCCAAAATAGCTGCGGCAGAGTCTCTAAGCATGGATGTCAGCACACAAGCCTTTTCCTCATTCGACCAGTTATTCATACGTGCGATGTTTTCAAATTGCGTATGATAAATGTCCCATGACGTTTTTCCATTGTATGGATAGGGCTTTGCTACTACGCCACTGTGTCTATCAGTAAAAGCAGGTGCTGCAGCTGTTAAACTACGCTCACCTGCACTTAACTCTCGCAGCTCCTCTCTGACCATTTCTTTGACCTGATCTTTCACTTGCTGAAGCTGTTCCTCAACGTGTTTTTCTGATGCTGCTAGCTGCTCCTCAACTGCACTAATACGGTGGTCTTGATTCTCTAATGCTTGACTTACGGCTTGCTTCTGCTCCTCCAACCGAGTCATCACCAGTTCCTGTCCACTCTTCAAACCTGCGACTGCCTCGTCTTGGTGGAGCCTTAGCTTTTCTTCAAGGTTCACGACTGCCTCGTCCTGGTGGTTCTTTAGCTTTTCTTCCAGGTTCACGACGGTTGCTTGCATAACGGCTGTTTGTTCTTGTATCATAGCCATCAATGCACTCATTTCGGACGCCATAGCTCTGGTTATTGGCATGAACTAATGCTGTACTCACTTCTTCTTTCCTTTTCCTGGCTTGATTCGCTGGATAATCCCACACTTCCGACACCAATTTTCACGACGGCCTCTTTTTCTTCACCCAGGGAATCAAACTCGACGTAACTTTCACCGTTTTACTTCAGAACTTAATACAATATCTCTTAACCTTATCTCAACTAGATCTCAACTCAACTGACTCCTGCCACGCTACTCGTGGTGCCTTATATACTTCATCGAACCATCTAGAAGATTCCAGACACCCAGATGATATTCGAGAATGCCGATCTGTCAGTCTAGAAAATTCCAGATGATTCGATGACGTTTATACATCAAAAAAATCTAACCTAACCATTGTGAAAGAAACATTAACAAATCCAAATAAGCAATGCAATATACAGGATGTTACAATATGATACATAGACCAACATCTTATGTATATTCACATATGGATATACCTACGTGAACATACATAGTATATTACACTAGTGTATATCATTTTTCATATGTACATTTAACGTCATATGAATATTCAAAATATACATGTTCAAACTGGAATATGTAATGTACATTCTATGGATGTACATATCCGTATAGTGTTATGTGGGTTAAGACTTTAAATACCTACTTTCCTCTAAAATGGAAGTAAAAGTCTCATAATTTTATTTCATGTAGGTATATTAATATAATTTTAATCCAAAAAGTATAAAAAACGCACAACTCAACTGGTACCTATTTAAAATTTGTCAGCCCTAATGAGCAACAATTATTTATTTACCTACATAATACAGTAAGTTTATTATTATTCACTCCTAAATGATTTGAAGGTTATTTGTAGTTTATCCAAACCCAACGCCAACTTTTCAATTATTAATTTAAAACAATGGTCATACGTCATACACCTTCCAGTGTACAGTGGGTTGCCTAGATTCATAATGGATAAATTGTGTAAACTGCTGCGTAGACGCAAGTAGGGCTCTGTGTTTTGTTAGGCGGAATGAGTTTTTATATCTACATATATACTCATATCAATGGAATCATTAGGGGAGAATTTAAAAAACCTCAGCAAAATCATAAGTAGAATACATATTGTGGGGCTGTGTTGGTTCCATGTATTTTTTAAAGAAAATATTTTCCAATACCAGTCTGCAATCATATGAGTTCTAGTTGTGAAACAGCCTTTCTAGTGCATAGTCTGCCTGGTGTAACCATTCTTTTCCTTGTAAAAATGTATGGGCCGGTCCTGCACGACTTGTTCCGGGCCTGCAAGGCTTGGTGTGCAAACATTTTTTGAAAAAAGTCGGTTCAAATCACCCGTCGGTGATTCAAATCTTTGATCACATGTCCAACACCAGCCTATGGCGATTGCATTCATTTGGGCGACCATGGCCGAATTCACCGGAATTCACCCGATGCCGTAAGAAAAATAAATTTGATTCATTTCAGAGGTAAGAAGTATTTCCCGAGCATATTTCTAAATTCCCGCGTGTTTTACGCACGCAACTAACATTACAGAATGGGAAACAGGGCGGGGCCAATGTGTCGGACATGTTGCAACCCAAAATAATGGCCGCCCAGACCACAGAATCACTGATAAGCCCGCATTTCTGTGATCCGTGGTTGACAACGGCGCGAAATTCAATGCATAATGACAAAAATTTAGCAGCCACACCAAACGCGTCGACCAGTTTCCCTCATAGATCAAATACGTACATATTTTGTGGCAAATACCGTATAGCTCAGAAGAAGAAGAACATTTGAATTTCCCTCCAAGCACTCCAAGCGCCGCCGACATTAACCTCGTTTTTCTTTGTTGTTTGTTGTTTTAGTTTGCTCCACACATTGCTTTATTTGTGAAATGTGAAACTGTTAATATAAAACTGTTGATGGAAAATTTGTTTGAACATTAGTTTTTATACTCGAAACCATTTCATATGTGAATGAATTTGTTAGGGAGTTTAAACAGTTTGAAGGCCTCAAACTTTACAACAACAAAGTAGGTATGAAGTAGAGCCAGCAACCAAGAAATAAATGGGGCTCAAACACTATATAACGCCTGATGAAGTGCCACTTTAGTTAAATGAGCGAGTACAAAGCGTAAGTATATATTTATTACTGCATTTCTGTGCAATACCTTACACCCCTTACACTACTTATTAGTCATTCATACACTCTCACTATTTTAATTTTCTATTCTTCTATTTTAGATTATACACAACCACACCTTCATGTTAATAATTTTGATGAATATTATTGCAATGAGAGACGAGCTATTCAGTGGACGAGCTTATACATACAAGTGACCAACAAAGATGGAGAAACCAATGTTAAGCAGTGCTTTCTCAGTTATGGATTTGACAGATTGGCAATAGGATGCTCAACACAGATGAAATTAGAAAATAATATTTACAGAGGCTAGGGCGCTTGAAGTATTTTACAGCAAAGCTAAGTAAGTAAATCCTGTTTACTTCAAGAAAAAGCCAGTGATGTTATACAGTTGATCAGCCTAAAGACCAACTGTACAAAGTGCGAGGAACAATTAAAAGTTTAAATTTTTATAACTAATTCATTTTTATTATGTCTCGAACCTATTTGCTCTATTTCATATTTATACTCTCAAAATTTGCAATTCAAAGTTTTCCTCATAAGCATTTCTGTGATTTGACTAGGATGTGAAATTGTGGATATTGATTACATTCCAGTTAATTCTAATCTTCTATCTGTAACAACTATTACAATTTTTTTGATGATGAATAAAAATAATTTATTTTGATTTATTTTGGTGCGTATTCACAAATACAGATGTTCTTTTTTATAAAGTGAAAGATATGGGTGGGGTTTTCATTTATTTGTTTATTGATTGTACAATTTGAAATCAGAAATAACACAAAATTATATCATGTGTTCCTGTTTTAATCCTATAGTTTTGACAAAGTTAAATGCTAAGGATCCATATGGTTCAATAGGTTACACTGCAGGTTTGCTAGGCTGCGAAATTGTGGATATTGATTACATTGCACTTAATTGTAATTGTGACAACTATTATATACTATTGTTTTTATGATCAATAAAAAGTATTTATTTTGACTTATTTTGGTTGGTATTCATAAATACAGATGTTCATTTTTATAAAGTGGAAGATACAGCTGATATTTTCATCTATTTATTTATTTATTGATAGTTTCATATTAGTTTTTTTACTTGGCATACCACCACTTAAAATAAAGGGTAATATGCCAGAACAATACCTTCGAGGTGGTGTGGAAATTTTTATATACTAGGGTAATCAGGTTCAAGACTAAAAGGCATGGACCTTGAATACTCTAGTTTAGTAGCATATTACATTTCTTGCTAATATTTTTTACTCTGTTTCATGTGGTTACTTTATTCACTGTAGGTCAAATTGAGACGAGGTGAGGGATGAAAACATAAACCATATGCTTGATGGAACTTCAATAAAGAAGATTATTATTATTATTGCGTTTTTTCAAGCTTCTCTCGCATGACTGCGGTGACGACAAATGTTGACGGGCTAGGCCAAGTCAACACCTGAACTATTACTGATCTGAATTTAGGAAAGATCGTACTATATTACAGGTCTTAAGGATTACAGACTTTTGGAATATTTTATGTAAACTTTCGTCCAGGCCTAACTGCTGTAGGTGTTGTGTAAATGTGTTCGGTGTGAGGCCTGAGACCGACATAATGAAGGGGACAATAATAACTTTATCTTGTTTCCAAATTCGCTTCACTTCTATGGCAAGGTCAGTGTATTTAGATATTTTCCCAGCGTAGGTGTTTTGAACATTCACATCATTGGGAATAGCAATATCTATTAAGTAGGTAACTTTGTCTGCCTTTATCTGAAATACTATATCTGGTCTGTTTGCATTGATGGTTTTATCTGTGTGTATTTCAACATCCCAGTATAGTTTGTAGTGATCGTTTTCGAGTACTGATGTTGGTGTATACTTGTAATATGGATCGGAGTTTTCGATTAGTTTGTTTTTTGTGGCTAATGCTTGATGTATGATTTTGGCTGCTGAGTTATGTCTAGCCGTGTACTCAGTTCCAGCGAGAGTTTTGCATGCGCTTGTTATGTGGTCTATTGTTTCCTTTTGTTGTTGACATTTTCTGCAGTTATCGTTTGTTATGGATGGATCTTTAATTACGTATTTCTTGTAGTTTCTCGTCGCAATAACTTGGTCCTGGATAGCAAGCATAAACCCCTCAGTTTCTGGAAAGAGCTGGCCATCCTGCAGCCAGGTGTATGACTGTTTTTCATTTATGTGGTCTTGCGTAATACGGTATCTATGTTTGCCATGGAGTGGTTTCTGCGACCAGGTGCTTATTTTTTCTTGTTGTGATTGTGTGGGATTGTGTGTGTCTACGACGTGGTCTGGACATGATAGGTTGAGTGGTGTATAGTTTTTGTCTGCTTTTACTATTGCTCGATGTAAATTTGTTTGTTTGTTTTGGAAGAAATGTCTGAGTGTCTTTATCTGTCTTGTGCGAAGCGACTGTATATCTGTAATCCCTCTGCCTCCTTGTTTCCTGTCTATGGTGAGCCTTTCTTTGCATGCGTTTGGATGTGACATTCGGTGTTTCGTGATTTCCGTCCGTATGAGGATGTGGATGTTTTCTATATCAGTGTGTGACCACTTGATGATGCCGAAGGAGTATGTGAGGACTGGTATCGCAAATGTGTTAATGGCTTTTGTAAGGTTTCTGGAATTCAATTTGGTTTTTAGTAGCTTAATAAGGCGATCTCTGAACTCTTGGGTTAGTTGTGCCTTGACTTGTGTGTGGTCTATTTTAACGTTTTGATTGAAGCCCAGGTACTTGTAAGTTTCGTCCTTGTTCATGTTGTTTAGTGTTTGGCCAGCTACTGTTTCCTGCTGGGGGTGGTCCTTCCATTGGCCTTTGTTGATGTGGAGAACCTTGCATTTACTCATTCCGAATTCCATCCTGACGTCTGACGAGCAAGCTTCTGTTGTTCTGATTAACTCTTTCAGTTGTACTTCATTGGCGGCATATAGTTTTATATCATCCATGTAGAGGAGATGATTGATTTTGTGTTGGTTTAATCTGTCGTGTCTAATGTTGAAACCGCAGTTTGTGTTGTTAAGTGCGTTGGAGAGCGGATTCAGACAGAGACAGAACCACAGTGAACTGAGAGAGTCACCCTGAAAGATGCCGCGTCTTATGTGAAGCTCATCCGTCTTGATAAGGCCGTCTTGGGTTTTGAGATGTATGCTGGTTCGCCATGTCTCCATGGTACTTGCAAGAAACTCACGTAGCCCCGGGTTGATTTTATATATTTGAAGAGTTTTCGCTAGCCAGCTATGGGGTACAGAGTCGAAGGCTTTTTTGTAGTCGATGAAACAGGTATGAAGGTTCCTATGTTCTTTTCTGGTTTGCTCCATGATCACACTATCAATTATAAGTTGTTCCTTGCAACCTTGGCTTTGCTTTCGACATCCTTTTTGTTCTTCAGTCAGGATGTTGTTTTGCGTGAGGTGTTGTTCAATTCTCCTGCATATTGTTGCGGTGATAATCTTGTACAAGGTGGGAAGGCAAGTGATTGGGCGATAGTTGGCAGGGTTCTTGGTGTCTGCGTTTTTGGGTTTTATATACGTTATTCCTTGCGTGAGGAATTTGGGAAGCCTATTCGGTTGGAGTATGGCTTTATTGATTTGGTCCGTAAGCATTTCGTATGTTGCACTGAATTGCTTGTACCAAAAATTTTGCACATTGTCCACGCCTGGGCACTTCCAATTATGGGTATGCTTTATGGTTTCAGCTATTTCCTCTGGTGTAAGGATAACGTCTTCCTGCTCCACTATATGTTGATGTTTTTCCTCTTCTTGTCTGATCCATGGAGCGTTTTCATTATGTGTTTTGGGTTCTGACCATAGACTTCCCCAAAACTCAGTTAACTCTTGTTTACTAGGAGGTTCTATTGCTGTTGTTATCTGGTTGTCGGCTGTTATCTTTTGGTAAAACTGTTTTTCACTTTTCTGAAAAAGATTGTTAGCATCCTTTCTGGCATTAGACTCGTTGTATCTGCGGAGTCTAGCTGCATAGACTGCAAGCTTCTGTTTAAGGGTATCAGCTATTTCTGGTATTGTCTGTTGTGGTGACTTGGATTTCAGCATATTAATTGTTGTCTGTACTCGCTTTGAGCGGTTGTTATTGTTGGTATATTGCGCGAGGTGTGCCAGATCCTTTCTGATTGTGCTGATTTTATTTTCAATTCTTATTTGCCATTTAGGTTTAGATCTTTCAGTTGTGCGGGCTATAGATCGTTTTGGGAGTCTTTGGCCGTTGAGTGTGAGTGCGGTTGCTGCGGCAGCATATATAACAGTATGGATGTCCTCTAGGTCACTGTCTTTGGTTAAAAATTGCGGTATTATGTTGACGTTTATTGTGTGTAATATTTGTAGAGTGTTGTTTTTAAAAATTAGTCTGGGCAGGGGATCTCGCAATGTAGGATTGGTGCCACACCATTTGTTGTACTGTGTGTTCATCACTTGTTCGGCAGATTGTGTGATGGCAGGTGGTAAAGTAATGTTTTGGCTTTGTGTGGCTGTGGAAGGTAAGTTAGTGCATGTTGTTTCTGGTGTATGATCATTTTCTAGATCCAATTCCAAGTGTATGCTGGTGGTATTGGTCGTGCCTGTGTTTGGAGGTTGATTATTTCGGGTACGAATGGCATGCCGTTCTGTGATTGATTCAGTAGCTAACGAATCATTAGGTTGGACAGCGGAATCTGGTATATGTTGTGTGTGCTCATGTTCTGGATCTGTCTCTGAGTGTATGCTAGTGTTGTCGATTGTGGTTCTGTTTGAGGTCTGCGGGTGATTCGGATGAGCAGTATTAATTTCATTGGATACAAGAATCTTTATAGCTTGTAGTTCTTCGGGTGTAAGGCGGTTGTTTTTTGTTATGACTCGTTTTTGGTCAATGAGTCGCTGTTCAGTTACACGTTCTGCGAGGTGTGGGTATTGTGCTATAAATAACCTGTGCAGCTCATGTCTGTAGCCTGTAGATATGGTTTCTAGTTGTGTGGCGGTGTAGTAACAGTGCATTACATGTTTGTTGATTTCAGTGGTCCATTGTAAGCGCTGTCTGGGTTTACCAGCTTTGGTGGTTGCCGGCTGTGCTGGCAAAACGTCCGCAGCTGGGTTGTGTTGTCTGGGCTGTTCTGTTTGGGTTTGGGGTTCGGGTGAGTTTAATCGACGTACCCTAGGCCGTCGTTGGTTATTTTTAGAAGTAACTTTATGCATCGTGTTCCCACGAGTAGGGACGATCTAAATGTCGCTCTCCCGGGTGACGCCCATTCCAGGAGAGAAGGGACTTATATTTACTCCGAAGTTGGCCCAAGGTGCTCCGGAGGATTTGCGACTTTACTGTCGGGTTTTGTTGAGGCTTTCTCCTCACGGGCCTGCCGGTTAAGGCAAGCCCCCCGGTTGCTTACCCCTCACGACGTTCCCCAGCCACGCCTTGCTGAAGTCGTTGAAGTGTGGGGCGCAATAACGGTGTGTGACAGAAAGGCCGGCGCTCAGCCCTCTGTGGCATATTTTCCCGGATTTGCCAAACCCCTATCTGACCGAAGTCAGGATAGATTGGGGAAAGGAGCTTGGCGCTAGGTAGAGTAAGTGAGATCTACCGAGCGCCCAGCTTCCTGGGTGTGCTAGCCTTGGTTGAAGTGACTTTTTGACCACGAACCCTGCTGGTGTCGTAGCTCTGCGGTGGTATTAAAGTCCCACCATGAGCCATCCACCGAAATAGCTCGCCTGTCAAAAAGTCACTTTCTAAGCCCCCAAACGAACGTCAACGTTCTAGCACCCGATGGGGGCAGATTATTATTATTATTACTGTTATACTTGAATGTATTTTGTGACAATTTGTATTATATTATTTATAAATTACACATATAATAATCATATTTAATATTTTCTTGCAAATGAATGAATGAATAGATAATTTCATTTTTTTGCTCCAATTTAAAATTTTTGAGCCAATCACTAATTGATTGATTGAAAAAAATCAATCAATTAGTCAATGATTGGCTATCATCAAAAATTACGATAATTTGATACAAAAAAGTAGAGCATCTACAGATTCGCGCAACGATGTGGCAACATTGCCTCGAATTCTTGATACATCTGGCAACCCTGCGGCAGTCATGTTGCAACCCAAAATAATGGCCGCTGACATTGGCATAAGTCAATCGTGTTTCCAGTCAAATAGCACGGAATTGTGCCTCCTTAACCGTACCTGTTTTGTGTAATGCAGCGTCCAATCAAATTCTTGATAAAGCGCCGTTTTTGCTTTAATATTGCCAGTAAGTATCCTCAAAGTAATTAGAAGTAATTAGAATAATCCTCTCCAGTTTATGTATTTCCTTTAAGTACAATGTTATCGTAAATGACTCCACACTGACTTATAAAACAAGTGCTTTTAGCAGTTCTGGCCTTCTGCGGTCTTTGGCTGTCTTTATGTTTCGATTGCATTCTTCGGGCCTTCAACTCAGGATCATTCTGATAAAATCAACTTTTGTCGCATGTAACCATATTATTTAAAAACTGCTGACAAATTTTCACTCGATTCACTTTTTGATCATGAGTCAAGAGTTCATGAGATGTACATCCTCAACTGACACATAACCATCTTTAAACTTCTCATGCCACTCAAACACTTATATCGTGAAACAGTATTATCTGGATATGCACTTTTGATCAATTAACAAAAAATTTCAAAAAAATGTTGACCTGACAGTTGACAGTTTAATTTTGTTTGTCCTTTTTATTTTTACTTACCGACAGGTGAGGGGAGTATTGTGAAAATTTTCGATTTTGAGGTGATACGTTTTTCGGGCGTTTCATGATATCTACATCACGAAAATCCACGTCACTCACTGTCCGTCTGTCCGTCGGTCCATCTGTCCGTCTGTCCGTCTGTCCGTCTGTCCGTCTGTCCGTCTGTCCGTCTGTCCGTCTGTCCGTCTGTCCGTCTGTCCGTCTGTCCGTCTGTCCGTCTGTCCGTCTGTCCGTCTGTCCGTCTGTCCGTCTGTCCGTCTGTCCGTCTGTCCGTCTGTCCGTCTGTCCGTCTGTCCGTCTGTCCGTCTGTCCGTCTGTCCGTCTGTCCGTCTGTCCGTCTGTCCGTCTGTCCGTCTGTCCGTCTGTCCGTCTGTCCGTCTGTCCGTCTGTCCGTCTGTCCGTCTGTCCGTCTGTCCGTCTGTCCGTCTGTCCGTCTGTCCGTCTGTCCGTCTGTCCGTCTGTCCGTCTGTCCGTCTGTCCGTCTGTCCGTCTGTCCGTCTGTCCGTCTGTCCGTCTGTCCGTCTGTCCGTCTGTCCGTCTGTCCGTCTGTCCGTCTGTCCGTCTGTCCGTCTGTCCGTCTGTCCGTCTGTCCGTCTGTCCGTCTGTCCGTCTGTCCGTCTGTCCGTCTGTCCGTCTGTCCGTCTGTCCGTCTGTCCGTCTGTCCGTCTGTCCGTCTGTCCGTCTGTCCGTCTGTCCGTCTGTCCGTCTGTCCGTCTGTCCGTCTGTCCGTCTGTCCGTCTGTCCGTCTGTCCGTCTGTCCGTCTGTCCGTCTGTCCGTCTGTCCGTCTGTCCGTCTGTCCGTCTGTCCGTCTGTCCGTCTGTCCGTCTGTCCGTCTGTCCGTCGGTCCGTCTGTCGGTCCGTCCGCCCTTTCGCCCGACCACCCGGCCGCCCGCCTGCCCGCCTGCCTGCCTGTCTGTCTGTCGGTCTGTCTGTTGTCGTTTAGAGACGATTTCCGGCCTGCTGGGAATTAATTCCAGAAAAAATCCTAATTTGATTGGCGTATTTGGTATTTATTGTTCTGTGTTTTTTTAATGTGTGATGAATGTGTGTATCAGTAAACATACAGGGTGGGTTTTTAGTATCGGCTCGGTCGATAACTCCCCTACTGTAGAAGATAGCGAAAACATTGGATATAAAAGTTGTAGCCACAGATATGCTCCTTGATCAGAAAGTATTTAGATTTATACAGGGTGATCCATAACTGCATGGTGATGCAAACATGCATTTTTTAAATGAGATGCCCTACTAAAGATTTCCGTTCCTCCAATATAGGTATTGTTACATTATACAGGGTATTTCAAAAGATATAACCATCGTTATATCCAAATCGCTGTCAAATGAACGCACTGTATATCTGAAGGTGTTGAATCAAAAATATTTTTTTACACGGATGAATCGAAAATATTCT
This sequence comes from Callosobruchus maculatus, assembly GCA_951848785.1. Classification (NCBI taxonomy): domain Eukaryota; kingdom Metazoa; phylum Arthropoda; class Insecta; order Coleoptera; family Chrysomelidae; genus Callosobruchus; species Callosobruchus maculatus. The sequence goes on along the minus strand of CATOUR010000026.1, from coordinate 14,521,862 downwards.
CTAGTTTTAAAAACGGCTATAAAAAAACCGGCGACGCATATTCGTATACGGGTGATGTCGGATGCAGAATCTAGATTCACTCTCTTTTTTTAAATGTAACCCCCAATATTTTATTATATCGAAGAAATGCTTTTAATATTCTCTTTCGTCTTTGTATATTAGTTATTATGGGTGCATTCATCAGTTTCTGAGATATTTCTATTTTTCTACAAATTTTAAATATACCTTCTATTTGTTTACTAAAATTTATTTATTTTGAGAAAATACTATCAAATTTTATTTTTGCTTAATATAAGGCCATAATAGTACTTGATGAAGCCTAAGCACGGAATTAACGAGATATTATGGGTCAAGTGTAAGTGTAAGGTAGTTGAATATAAAAAAGGCAAGAAAAAGTATGAAATAAATATATTTATAATAATAATAAATTAATACATGTCCAATGTTAAATATTACTTAAAAAAGAACTGGATAGAATGAACTGAGATTGACATATCTTTTTGGATCCTAGGTCTATTGCATTTTTTCTGCAAATGTGATCCTGGTATTATTTTTATTGACACGCATAATACTGTACATTATTACTAAAAGGGACGTATAGAAATGTATACCGTGCTTCGCGTCGTCTAAAAGTAATTCGTGATGTATCTGCTTGGCAGAGTCAGTCCTGTCAGCAGACCTTCAATGCTGTCTCCAAATACAAACTTCTCTTTAGGGAGTGGATGATCAACTTTTTCTGTCAAGAATGTCCTGTAATCGAAGAAAAAATATCTATCAAGCCATTAATAATGTAATGCAAAATGTTAAACAAAGTAACAATTACTTGAAAAGAATTTGGTGTGCGATTTCCCAAGATAAACACATATACAGGGTGAGCCAAGCTCAGCGCATCGGACGTTTGTGACCAAACCATATCGCTATTCAGAAAATTAGCCTTGCGAGTATACATATGTAGGTCGAGTTGGACTACATTTCAAAAATAATGCTTTTTATACAGCGTGTCTACTGAAAGCGTGAGATATCTAAGTTTTCTTTTAAATGGAACACCCTGTATATTATTACGCATTTAGATTCCCGGATTAATTCTAGTGAGATTTTATGCATCACACATGACACTTAAAGTTAACCATTTAGGGGCAAATCACAATTTGTGTGTAAGTAGATATCAGAAAAAAATTAACATCGCAGCGATTATAAAACTTAAAGGGTTATGACTTTGCCGTGTTACTAAGTATGAAATGCGTGAGCGTTAAGGGCCCCACAGACATCGTTCTTTTTAATCAGGTTTGCACGACGTGCCAACCGATGTCGGTTAAACCGATGGAACGATACCTCCACACACTGTTCGGTTTTCTTTTAGTTTCTCGAAAATTTTTGGTCCGTTAAACATGGATAATACTTTAGCATTGGCTTCCTCTTAACTGACGTCACAAGCGATGCTGCCTCGGACGGTAGCTGTAGAAAGCTACCTGAAGTTGCGTTTGTCAAGGTCATCTGGTTTCGAAATTATAGCTATGTTCAACTTCGAAGGAGTCTCCCAGACTCCATGTCACCGGTTACGGGTTAAATATGATTTACTTACACGTCTTCCTTTCTGATGAATGCATGAACGTTCGGTAATGGAAAACCGTTGAAATGACTGGCGACCGATATGGAATACGCTCCAGTGTCATGAATTTTCAACCAATCACCGACAAATAATTCTGGAAGGTAGATGACGTCTCCTGAGATCTTGTCATTGCTGCAACATGTGGGTCCCCACACAATGCTAGGAAGCTTACGAGAGTTTTGCTTGCGAGTTTTCACGGGCGACATGTCAAAATGTACCTACAAAAAGATTGACATAATGGGTAGTTTCTCGTGTCACATCAAAATCACAGTCAAATTGTTAGGCCTTTACGGAAACTATGCTCGGATTAACCTGATCACAAGGATCAGTGACAAGGATCACTGATCCTGACGGTCGGAAACTGATCTAGGATCAGTCAGAAATGGGGTCAGTTCACTCTTGTACGGTAAGTGATCGCGAACGGATGATTCAGATTAGTAGCTGTTTTTCTTAACCATCTGTTTTTGATTCTTAAACCCACTTTTCCATTATTTCAATGTGGAATCATAAATGGAATCACAAATCCCACTTGACAGCTATTTGAAATGATACTGATTGATTCAGATCCAGATCAGTTTTCGTAAAGGCCTATTGTTCTCACTTATACGATTTTCAATTTATTATGGAAAATGAAGCTATACGGGGTGTTAGAAAAGTTTGGAAATGCTCTATTATTGGGCCAAATAATCAAGGAATAAAAGAAGTTTCAGGATTTTTAAATGCAGTGCAAATTTTAGTTATACTAGGCATACAAGACATGGAGCGCCAAATTTACGTCTGAAACATAAAACCCTGTACAGGTATTATTATAAATTTCAATGTTCTCTTTAATGTCAAGCCGAAAATAACAAAAATGTGTGTATCATGTATTTAATTTCAACCATTCCCGAGTTATCAATTTGCGGAGATGGCATAAATAAAGTATAATAAAGTTTGTAAACGATAGATTATTAGGTACCTAACAGACACAACCCATCGAAAGAGGTTGAAAAGTTTTGAATGTCTACTAAGCAGTTGAAAAGATTTATTATTATATAGGGTTGGTCAGAAAGGCGTGGTCATCAAAGCTGATTTTATTAGTGGAATTTAGGATTTGCGTGTTTTGGAACGCTTCATAGTATCATGAAATACTATGTGTATCTCAGCTAAAGTATATGGTGTATCCCTAACCAGTGGCGGCTTGTGTGCCAGGTCACTACCTCAACAAACACTAACACCCACACCTGCACACACGTTATACACAAGTTATAATAGAATACGCGATACGCACCTGTGCAGCTATCTGTATTTTGTAACGAAATTTTTGTTAATTTCGTTGCACGTCGTCTGTGACTCCTTCTATAGATCAGTTCTTGCACAATGATCTCCTATTGACAGGTAAATATATGTTCCTCCCTTATGCTTTGCCGTTACGCTATTAAAAGAACTACTTTTCCGCGCCTATTTGTTCTCTAGCCTGACTGGACTATATCTGGTTCTGATACGCAGACGCGACCAGGAGGCGTCACCTTGTCGTCAGGGTTGCCAACGAGAGAAGAATTATTACTCAGGGTTGCCAATGTAGGAGAAGTTAATAGATATGACTATTGCGTTATTTGTAAAAGTTAACCTTGCAAAGTTGTAAGTTTCATTCTCTTAGTGCATTTTTCGTTCCCTATTATGAGTTTATTTTATTAATAATAGTAATTCTGTCCCGATTTGCAATTAAGACTATAGTTACTTTGAGGTTGGGTTGGTAGTACTAGATTGCTGTTGGCAGCACGGCCTGACTGGTGGATAGGAGAGTTGACAGTTGTCTATTGTAGTCGTGAACATGGTTTTTATGAAGTTCCGCTGGGAGTTTATAAATTAGCTCGCTGACGACTTCTAGGCCTCTTTCGATCCCGGCGCTCTCTCGATCCCGACTTCAGCAGCAAAAGGTCGGTTCTGTCCTTTTGGCCTTCCGCCGTTTTTCATGAAATAGATTTTTGGAATCACATTCCCGTGGGGTTGGCTTTGAAGTTTATTCACTCTCCTTTCGCGAGATTTCTATTTGAAGTACCTAACCCAATAACACGGGCAATTATTTTTGTGAAAATTCAGCCATTCCGACATTTTGTAGTGCGCTGTGCAACCAGCGAGTGAATTCGTGTTTTGCTAGCATTTAGCTGTTAATATCGAACCTTTAGTCTCTAGACTCGATATTGTTGATTTAGTTTCTTTTTCTAGTTTGGTTGTGAACGCCATACTGTGTTATATGTGTTTTTCAGCCCAAGTGTGTGCATCTGCTTCCCGAAGGAACTGACCTGGTACCTGGTGCTGATGTTAATCTAAAGGAATACACGCTCTTTTCCACCTACTTGTAGACCCTGGAAGGATTCACAGGAGTGTGACTACAAGCTGTTCCTGCTACTTTGGATATAGAAGGTACGTAAAATTTGCTTATTTCAATTTTGATCGCCATTTTGGCAGCTATCGAGCTATTTTACGTACTTTCGCATCTAGAGTGTGTGGTTACCTCCAAGTGTGACCTTCATTCCGCTTTTCCTTTTTTTTTGTTGCTCATTTGTACATTTTTGAGAGAGAGAGAGAGAGCACACCTTTTTTTTATTTGATAGAGTTCTGTGTAAAAATTGCTTAGTTCATTGTTTCCGCCATTTTGGGCGACTTATGGGCATTTTTGCATAGATGTCTAACCTTGTTCAGTATTGCCCCTTTCGTACATTTTTTGAGAGAGAGAGAGAGAGAAGCATCGTTCTTTATTTTGGTATAGTTTGATAGTTTTTGAGTGTGCTCACACACATTTTGCAAATTTTGAGCTGTAATTTTGCTGTATGAGTTTGACAAATTTTCCATATTTACAACCGATACAGCCTACCGAAGTGCATCTATGTGAGACTGAACGTACTCATAGATTTTTGTTTCTTTTGGAGCCATAGTTTTAACATTGAGAGTATTTATTTTGAAGTATAGTTGCTCGTACCTTGCAACCACTGTGCATATAGTTTCAATTTTCTGGATTATTTGTGATATTTGATTTTGAGTTATTTTAGTAAATATTTGTGGGCTTGATAAATTTTTTTTTGTGGTTGCATTACCTTTCAAGATTCTAAGTTTTCTGGAGCACTAGAGCCAGCAGCAACTTAATAGAATCATAGCCTTGATTTCTTCTTAAATCAATTAAACTGCTTTGAACTTAAGTGAACTATAGCCTTGCTCACTTCAAGACTCATATTTTTAAAGTTTTATTTTAAGTTTTAGACTTGAAAGACCTATCAAGTATCTAGGTTAGGTGATACTTTGTTGATACGATATTGGTACTTTATTTTAAAATTATATTCCTTTTTTTAATATATATGCAGTTTCGATTGTGAACCATTGTGGGGAGATATCTGCTATAGCTTTGTGTTTAACTTTTAAGAAATTTTTAGTATAGAATTTAAGCAATTTTTAAGGGATCTTTGTTAAATTTAAGTAGATATTGTTTCAACTAAATTGTTGGGGGTTTTTAACTGTTCAATTCAAAGCCAACTAGTACGCCTGAGCTTGCATAACCTTCTACATCCTGGGGTTTCGCTATAGAGGGTCCAGACACTAATCCTTCTTTTTTATTACTTTGCATGACGGCGGCCGGAAGAGGTCGCCGAGCCAGACCCAGATACCCCTCAGCCTAAAAAGGGGGAAGTCAAGCAGGAGTGGTCTGGCCTAGGGAACCTGAAGAGGCTGCCGGTCATCAAGGAGGACGCTCTGAAGGAGCTGTCAGAAGGAGCCTGTCAACCGTCCTAGGAGCGTCAACCTCACTTGAGCAAGCCAGGTTGTATCGTTCTTCTAAGCTAGCAGCCCCCCTTATAAATCTGTACATTTTGATCACAACTCACTATTTCTTATATTATATTTTAAGATCAATATACTTGTTACTGTTTAATTCTCTTTTAAATTTTCTGCACCTATCCCTTCAGTGTTTCTGGAGAGGTTGGGTAATTTCACTAACTTCCTTGGAGTTTGGAGGTGAAAACTCCTGGCGCCCTTTTTCTTGAAGTTTTTGAGCCTTTAGAGTAATCTCGCGTTAAAAGTTAGTGATTTTGCCTGACATCTCTTATAAGAGGAAAAGAGTAAGTTGCCAAGGATTCACGACCCACCGTAAGTAAACTGAGCAGCCCAAAGGCACCCCAGTTCTGAAAGCTTGAAGGTCTCAACTGAGTTGGGACTTTCAATCTAGCTTTACAATTTGAGGTCTATTCGTCTATCAACTATTGCAAATTTGTCTATAATATCATTTTAAAAATTTAGAAGGTACCTCGGAAAACCGTTGACTCATCTAAATGATTTTTGATCGTTTCATCGTAGTCCATTAACAATTCTAAGCGATCAACATAATTTCCCCGATTAGCGGACCCACTTGCTTCACTATGGCCCCTAAAACTCAATTCATGCTCCCCCAGAAAAGAAGTAACATCTTTATCAGCTGTTGCAAAGTATCTCTGTTCTTCATCACACGTTACTAATTTTTAATTGATTGTCCTAACTATGATCAATTCGAACTGTTCCATGAGTTTTGTCTTTTATAGTAGCAGCTAAATGTCCTACTATTGACATGCCTTTTTACACTTTTGTGAAAATTGGTTGTTTGTAAAAATGATCTCCGATCATCCAAATCACCAAAATATCAAAAAATACTCTAATATAGACCCTATCTTTATTTTATTTGGAACGAAGCATTTATTTATGTTGGTGTTGAAACGAAGTTCTTGCCTTCAGTGTTTGATCCATGTCTTTTAGTTTATTAAAATCTTTGAAACAGATTAGTGAGACCTGATACCTAGAAAATAGCGATCAAGTACAACTGATTATAAGTCCTTACCTTGAAGACCACATCAATCATTGAATTATAAACGCTGACATCTGTAAAATACATCCTTGCAATGTCTTGCCCATCAACAACTTTTTTGGTGTGAATCTGTGTGATCAGTGAGAAAGCTGAACTCACATAGTACTGTCCTGGTTCTGCTATGACGTCAATATTTGGTTCTGGGAAATATCTGTCAAGGACATCATTCACGACCTCACCAACCTACAGAATATATTCACGTTAACATACAAATAATTATCAAAAAATATCTATCGTGTAGCTACTATTGACCGATCATTAAAACCACATGTAGGTACATATGTTGTTCATTATGCCACCTCCGATGTATATGTGTCACAGTGTCTTCAGTGCCTTGGGATGTGTCTTCAATGAGACCTCCCAAGAAGGAGGTTTTTAGGAACTTTATTAGGAAGTCTTAGAAGTCTTAGAAGTATTTTGGTCTCTTAAGAGGGCGGTTTGGACATAAACGTCTTAAGAGGATCATCTTTGGACCACATGTCTGTCCGGGGCGCATCCCGTGTATGGAGTTCGGACGATGGGAGCCTCGTGTCCGTGGCAAGAGAAAGTCTGAGCAATGTTATTACGGCTTTCATTTTGAATTTATCAATAATCCAAATGCAGCAGTGTGTATTTTAGGATTTCACAATCATCAACTTAGCGACTTAAGAAATTTGTCCGCAAAAGAAGTACATAATAGCAGTTTCCTGACACAGGTGTTAAACAAACTTAGTTAAACCAAATTCATTTTTTGTCAAATAGTTCGAACTCTAATAAGAATGAAAAGCCACAGAGGAGCTAAACAGTTCCAGCATATCTGGTTTTATTGATGAACATGTAAAATGTGGATCAAAGAGACAACTACATCATGTGTTTTACGGTCTACAGTTCATGGAAGAGTAGATTATGAAATTATAGCAAGTTTAGCTTTAGCTTTAGTCACACTAACTACACCTCTAAATCAGATAGCATCATATGTAAATCAGAATAGTCAAATGAAAATCAGAACGTATCAAATGTAAATCAGAACAGTCAATTGAAAATCAGAACGCGGCATATGTAAATCAGACTGACTGTTACATTTGATATGTTTTGATTTTCATTTGACTATTCCGATTTGCGTATGACGCTTTCTGATTAACAGCTGGAAATGGTGTAGATACTATTTTTACTGTTCTTACTGTAATGGAATTTAAAGAAATTTAGCATCGGATACTATAGGTAATATTCCGTGGTATTTGTAATTGCTGACATTACCCATAGTAAAGAAAAGCATATCTGGTTTTATTGATGAACATGTAAAACGTGGATCAAACATCATAAGTTTCAGTGTTTCATGGTCTACAGTACAGTATAGTCCATGGAACAAGTACTATATTGGGGTTTTGTGCGAACTGTGTTCTAGTAATGTAACGAATGTCAATGTCACATTTTTGACATTCGCGGATGCGAATGCGAATATCTAGTTTTATATTTATCGAAATAAAAGATATAGTTTTATTTTTGTTTACTTGGGGTGTTAACTCATAACAATATTCCTAGTTTATTTATTGTAGAAGTATTTATTGGTTATTATTTTTAGTTCTGGTCAAGAAGATAATAATTATAACATTGAAATTCATAGAAAAATTATTTTTGTTTGTTTCTATTGCATTGTTATACATTTTTGCTTGTTAAACTTTTAGGAAAATTTAGTATTAGTTGTTAAGTTTCGTTGCCCAAAATTAAATAAATACCAAGAGATAAACAGAATGTGATTCGAGTTTGAGTTACTTTTTTATATTAAAAAACTTAAAAAATGATTATGATTGAATGAATGAATGGATTTTGTTTGATTAACCAACTATTACATTTAAAAAAACAATGGCGATTGATATTGACGGACAAACCTCATTTCCACTTATCTTTTTTACTGTCCACCGTCTCCTGTACCTAGTTTTTGCACGGTGCAGTGCAAGTAATATGTCTAATAAAATTTGATTCAAACATATTTATGTTGATCGTAGAAAAAATGTGCGTAACAACTGCAAAAAACACATCAATAAATCTTTTGATAAAAAAAATAAAAAAAAGTTGGAAGGCCTGCGTCGGTACTCTCTAACTTAAGAGATAGAAACATGTTTCTATCACCATGACGACCATGATGATCGCGCAGTTTCGGGTGCCTATCACGTGTCTACTAGGCTGTCACGGCACGCTGTCATATTTACGAGGCCACCCGATCCCATAGTACATAGTGCATAGAAATACGTTTCTAAGTTACAGAGTACCGGTTTTGATCCCAAGACTCACAGATCCACTATCGAACACTCTAACCAATAGGCCATCCGGCGATTGAGGAGATCTTTTCAGCGAAACCTATTTGATTACGTACCGATTTACTAAATGGAATCTTTAATCAGATTGGTTGGGAATCTAGAATCTAGTATCGGACTAGGACGTCGTTGGTCAAAGGAGCATCCTGACCGCCCGGGTGACGTCACACGGGTTCGGAAGCCGTCGGCGTGTTTTCGGTACTGGATTCAAAAACCCATTTTTATTTTGATATAACTATTGAACTATTGCGAAAAAAAAAGAAAAAAGAACAGTTTTGTTATAGAACTTATATATGATCTTTCCATATATCACAAAAAAATATTTTTTTCTTAATTCAAAATCTCAATGATTACCAGTGGCTTTCGATATACTTGACGATTAATGGTAAATTACTATTTACATTCGATTTCGTTTAAGATAGTAAACGTAAACGATGATCACTCCGTCTGTGGCCTTTATCGAAGTACAAAATTTGATAAAAAAAATGATTTGGAATATGTGGCACTATTTGGCAGCTATGCGGAAAGAACTTTGGTTTTCTGCGAACTAACCTGAAGTATTATCTTCCAGCTGATGTGGTTTTATTGATAGGGCAGTTCTGGTGAGCAATACTCTCATGATATAATCACCATAGAATGTCCATTTTGTTTAACGGTATTCTTATAATAATAATATGCCTACAATAAGCTCAAAAATCGGATTTCAGGTGTGCTTCATTTAACTGTGTATCTGTAAGGATTTCTTATTCCCTAGTTTCACGCCTATTCACTGTCACTTATACAGCCGCCTGTAGAGGAAGAAAGGACAAGGGACGTCCATATTGGACTTTCTAGACAAACTTTAAAACTTACCTCATACAAAGTGGCACCCGTGTTACCGCAGAACCCTCCTCCAATATCCAACAGAGTGAAATGGTATCCTTGTTCCACAGCCTCGTCAAAAACTCTTCTCGCAGCCACGATGGCTCCATAGAACGCGTTGAGATCTGGATGATGACCTCTGCTTGAACCTATATGGAACGACACTCCGATGACATTCAAATTTAGATATCGAGCTATGGCCAATAGATCTCTGGCGTCTTCTGGATACACTCCAAACTTTTCACCTAAGTGGAATGTTGCGTTCTCATCATCGTGTCTTATTCGTAAAACTAATCTGAAAGAGAAAAATGAAGTCAGTACTTCCCTACGTTACGGTAATACTGTTTTATGATTTTCCCATAGCATAGAGCTATAGTCTGAAATCATTTTGCAACCAAATCATCGCCCGCCCGCGCGCAAAGAACATCCAACACAAAAAGTCTCGTAAATAGTTTCTTCATTTCTCTCCGTAGGGACTAGGGCGACACTGTCTTTATTGTGAAATCTTCAACGGAAACCCTAATGACATGGTATGCCAATAGTCTGATATTTAAAAGCAGATCATATTACCAGTATCAATCTTTAAAGGGCACTGAAATGTTCCGCAGTTTCATAACCACCCTATCCAGAACCCTGTCCTACATCGGCTCATTTTAACCACCAAAAAAAAAAGTAGAAAATTATCATATATCCCAAGAATACCCAAAACAGAGTTTGAACGGCTTTTAACTATTTTTTTTCAATATAGGGCCGGTTTCACAATGATGGGTTAACTCAAGGTTCTGTGTTGACCGGAGGTTAACCCTAGATGTCATGTTTCACAAATGGTTGTTATCGATCTTACTTGAGGTTAACTCTGAGTTAACTTGACCCCAAGAAATTCTTGAGTTAACCACAGGTTTGTGATGACGCATGCGCATTAGGTTATGTCACGTTGGTTTTGCTACTTGCTAGGCGTTTGGAGTTTCATATTTTATCGTTTACCTTAACGCTTTCCATCGTTCTTTTTATTTGAAATGGATGGTTATTATGTAAATGCGTATAGCAGTGATAAAGAAGCAATGAGACCAAGAATATTTTGACCTAGAGTCAATTATTTTGAGGAATATGATGACCATGACTCCTTGGTCTTTTTTAAATTTTTGTATTTTTCTTTCCAGCACCTTTACAGATCTGCGGCTATTATTTGCACATTTGCAATTAAATTCTTCTCCTATCTTTTCCCAGGCGTTTTCTTTTTCGCGCCATGTTGCACCATTTGTTTTGCATTCTATTACATGCCTGTACTTTTATACTAATGAAATTAACAGATATTATTCATCGTTTGAAAAGTTGTTCGCTCTTTTTGGTTTTTCCATGCTGACACACGGGTACGTGCACGGCTATTATTTGAAAAAAAAACCCAGAAACAATTACAACGCCAAGCAGTCCAAACACCAATCCAACCTAAATATCTTTTATCTATGCCAAACACCAAACAACTGCGAAGAAAATGAAAAAACGTGAGTGGAAAAACCAAAGTGAGGTTAGAAATCGCATGGCACTGACAACTCAACGAACCCATTCTTTGACAGTCTTGTCAGAAAAACATAAAACACCAGCACGAAACACCTGACGAAGAAAATAAGAAGAAAACTCGCGGTCAGTTAACCCTACGTCATTTTATGATCGTGAAACAAGAGGCGTTTCATTGTTCGAGTTAACTCGCAGGTCGAGGTTAGTAAACCGTCAGAGTGACCACTGATTGTGAAACTGGGCCTTAGTTGCACTGCTACCAACAAACACAATTTATACACTTTATCGATGCATACATTGCAAAATTATCTACAAAGATAATTTCAAAACATGTATATCCTTTGTCTAAGGTAGGGCAGCATTCAAATAAAGCTGGAAAATGTATTATGTCGTTCCTTTATATGGCAACGAAGTGCCCATTACGAATATAACAAATGTTTCAATTTCGAAACCCCCTACCCCAAACTACCTCAATTTGACCCCGTCTTAAAACAACGAGTAGCAACCCCCAAAATGCTTAAATACGAAGTTTAAGCCGTTTTTCTATTTTTTGTTTTTTCATTATTGCTGCGTCGCCACTGACACGATTTCTAAAAACCATACGCGCTTTCCATCCTCGCCACGGTAATGATACTGTGTTAAAACTCCACTTTCGGTTTAATCCAACACAATATTTTCCAGGTTACACAACACAGAACGATCCAAATATAAAACAATACTCGTATGTATATAAAATTCCCTATAGGCAAGGCAATACTCGCAGTTCGGATGGATCAAAATGTCAATGGATAGCCTATTATTAATATAACCATTTTTTTAGTTTTACCACCCCCCACTCCCCAACCATCCCAAAAAAGTAGAAATTATTCAGAAACCCCTAAAACGCTTAAAAACGAAGTTTGAGGAGAAATTTTTTGTTTTTGCTTATTATTCCGCCGCCCATGCACTGATTTTCAAAATTTTAGCAACATTACCTATTACGGCCCTTCAGCAAATCGTTGTCCAAATTTCATCAGAATGAATGCAGTGGTTAGTGACATTACGAGGCTTGAAGAATGCCAACAGATATACCAATTAAAATAACTGACGTGGATTTTCGTTATATGTAGATATATCATAAAACGCCCAAAAAGTGTACAATCTCGAAATCCAAAATTTGCGCGATCACAATACTCCCCTCACCTGTCGCAGTGGAGAAGTAAAATGGTTTGTCAGAACTTTATGACAAGCAGATAAAGCAAATAACGAAAGCTGTTGGATATTTTCAAATAAATATTAATTTCATTACTATACTATAGCACCAGTTCTGGCACAGCTCTCAAAGTGTCGCTTATTCTTTGTTATTTTTTTGACAAATATGTTGTATTTTTATGAAGGGAGAGATGTGGCTAAAACGTTAGCTAAAAATTTATCGCTCAATAATTATACTTGTTATGTACATATAGCATATATTTCAGTAAATAATCATTGTATAAAAAACTATTTTATATAAAAGTTGTTTAATATCATATTTTCTATAATACGACTGTATTCAGTTGTTTTTATTTCAGTAACAACAACAAAAATATTTTTTTTGTTTTGAAATAGCACTACCCTTTCATTCGGCTAATTTGATAGATGGAGAACTGTTTTTAGTGTTCAGATATTTCTGTGTGGAATAGAAGCAATGATCTAGTAGCATCCGCTTGACTTTTTCCTTAAAGGTATAGGGTAGTTTGTTATAAAACCTAGTATCTAAAGAGCTCTGTTTAGAAGTAGTTAGTCGGTATCTTGGTTGTCTCAAAATACTGACAAATCAGATTTTTATTTTCGGCCAGGTAGATTATTGTTTACATTTCGAACAGATTTTAATTCATTCTTCATTTTCTACGATCTTGCTAATAGGTACTGAAGAATTTGCAGAACTCCCGTCAGAGGGAGGTATTGTTAATTTTCACTTGACGGAAACGATTTCCTTTTTTTTACAGTTAAATGTAAAATTTAAACCGGAGATATTAAACTGCGAGCAATATTCGTTAATAGTTTTCCTTCCATTTCATAGTTTTTAATGGTTTTGGAAGTTTTTAATCTTTAGTACATTGCAGGAGCTAGTAGGCTGTGAAAAGTATCTATTTAAGACTCCAACTTCTCTTTGACCTTAGACGATATGTTACCGCCGTTATTTCTAGTCCCAGTTGATTTGTTATGAGAAACGTTCACAATCTTATCCCTTTACTACAGTTTATCTGTATAATTCTGCTAGGTGAGTTCTTTGTTTCAATATGAACACGTTTCTGTTTATATTTCATGTCTGCTAGGCTGCTTATAGATAGGAGAATTGAAAAACGTAGATATAATAGAACATTTGTAATAAAATGAAAACTACCGGAGATTGATTCTCACAACCTTATATCGTTACAGAGGTTATCACTTTTTGCACTTGATTGTATAAAACAAATTAGCCATTAACATTTGAAAAAATCAAGTTATCTCTGATTGAAGTTTTCTTAATTAATCTACCAATTTCTTTAAGTACCTACAAAAACAATCTAAATTTGATTGTTTAACCTAAACTGACGCATTTCGTGCTTAGCGATACGGCAAAGTCACAGCCCTCTAAGTTTTATAATCGCTGCGATGCTCAATTCTCATCTGATATCTACTTATACCAAAAATCGTGTTTTACACAAGTCTCATATGTGATACTCAAAGGCACACTAGAATTGTAAGAGGAATCTAAATAAGCAAGAACATACAGAGTATTTATTCTATTTATCAAAACATAACCTTGATATGTCACGCTTTTATTAGACATTATTTTAAATCTCGACCTACATACACTAGCATAGTTATTTTTCTGGAAAGGGTTATAATATGTAGTTTGGTCACAAGGGGCCGAGGCGTTGAGCTTGACTCACCATGTATATGCTAGAAGATAAACTTTAACTGACGTTTTGGCGACCTCCGAGATGGGCAATTCAAGCGTAGTGGAACAGAGACCACCACCGGATAAGATTTACAAATCACATTATTTCAATCTGCCTTCGTCCAGGTGAGTTTATCCTATGTGATGCTTTAACTTACCTTGCTTCTGGGTAGTACTTCTTAATTTTATACAATTCACACTCGCTGTCAAATGTCATGGCAGTTACTCCCACTTCAGCCGCATATCGTAAGTGGTTAATCTTCTTTGTAGGATGAGCATAGATGATTCTGTCTGCTGACACTCCCAGTGAGATCACCTTTCTGATTTCATCTTCAGAGGCACAGTCAAAACACGTCCCTAGAGCTGCTAGGGTTTCAAGGACTAATCGGTGGGAGTTGCATTTCACAGCTGAAATAGCAAAATAGGTATCAAAGGTGAGGAGGCGTAACAGAAAAGTTATCTTTTTCAGTAACACACAACAGTAGTGTATGGGTCTTTTGTTCTGACGTAAGTGTTTCTTTGTGAATATGCCAGACTAAAATAAAGTGACACAGGTCGAGTCGTTGAACCAAGAATCGTTTTGAAATGAGGTCAGACAATGCATAACATATATGCACTGGCAGATATAAGGAACGAGCACTAAGGGCACGTGCCACACCAGAAGGTGACCTAATACGTATTGATTGCTAACCTCATGATGTGAGGAGTAGTCGCTGGGTAATGGAACAGCAGCTCGGTGTGTCGGAGCCGGTACTGCACCTTTTTGTTAGTGATAATAATAATAAGTTTAGTAATCTCTGGCTGGGTAGGCACATCTACCAGTAACAGTGTTTCTTTCAAACGATTTTCCTCGAGGGCGGGAGCATTTTGAAGTTGAGGCGGGTTGAGTACTTCAATCTTCAATGTAGATTAAGTAGTGATGTCCTTTATAATTCATGTTATTTACTAATATTTTTTTGATATGGGGTAGCTAGGAGCAACAACAAAGATTTAATTACTTGTGTTTTTCATTTATAAAAGTCTTATTCTTAAAGGTTTTTTCTTGCATACCGAGTTGCATACATATTAACAACTTTTTCTAAACACACTTCTTCTGGAGTGTCTGGTCCCTCGATGCTGATCATCATTCATGCATTAACCCTTAAACCCTCAAGGCGGGTCGTTTAGGGACCTAATGTTAAAAAAGTCTAGCCTAAATACTTCATTTAAAAACATTGGCAACGCTGCCGCTTGATATGTGCTTGTGTTGACCTTTGGAACCGTAATTCAGTATGCGGCCACGTTTCGCAGCGAGTACAGCAGAGTGTCACGTGATTTCGTTTAACGGGGTCCCGCTGGTACACCGAACGGTCATTTACGGACCCAATTTTCATTTCAAACACGTATATTTTTTGCTTTTCAATTATTTAAAGTCGTCAAAAAGAGTGACTGGAATGAAATGCTACCCCTAAAACAACATGAGTTAGTTGAAATAGCCGAAAACTGGGATTTTGCTGCTGAAACTACGAGAGTGATACTTCTGTAGAAAACTGTTTTGCTACAGACAGTGTTTCGGAGACCGAGGATAATTTGGAAATATGAATTTAATGTTTTTTCTTTTCTAAACTATTTAGTGAACTCGTTTAAAGTGTAGTTTTGTTATTCTCTAGGCCTAATTGATGTGAACTTAATAGCACTTATTTAATATGGTCTCTAAAGGACCCCACATGTGTATTTACGTTGATTTTCATAGCATGGCAATTTAAGGATTGAAGTTCCCGGTAGCATTCTATTTTTTGTTTTGTTACGGGAATGACCAGGAGAATTTCGCAAAGGTTTTGTAACTCCCAGTATCCTACGTCAGCTTCTAAGATTTTTGAAATTGGCTTTTCACCTGCAGCCTTATATAGTCCGCTTTGCAGCATGCACTGTAGTACATAATATTTAAATGATTTAAGGTCTGCTATTACATTTTCCGCCTTTATCGTTGGAGATTATTTGTCACAGAAGTTAAAAGTTTCTATAACTTCAGTGTCTTGCAAATCTTTTAATGATTCAAAAGTCTCAAATTTACTTGAAAATAGCATAATTTGTCATGGAACCTATCTCTATTTTATTAATTATGCTTTCACTGTTGCGACCCGGGTGACCTTTTTTCGCTTTATAATTGTTTTTGTCAATTTTGAACTATATCGCTTAAACCCCCTTGGCACTAAGAGGTGGTGACGCCTTTGGTTGTCCGAAAAGGGACATGCGCTAAGTGGAAACCTCCAAGGAGAAGAACCACTATCGCTAGAGCTCTCTCTAGATCTAGAATGATCGCCAGAACTATCGCAAGAACAATCGCCAAGAACTCTCGAATCGCTACAAGTCGCGCTAACGCAGTTCGTTCCGCCATTTATATATATAGTATATATACGCCTTTTTATTCGCCGCGCCTCCGCTACCCTTGTGACCATCAGCAGGATCCTGCAGGGTCACAAGAAGCAACGCACCCAACCAACGCCACCAGATAATCAAGGTAACTAACCATTTTTTAATGCCTCGCGCCATTATCCATTAATTTTCAAAGGCCGCCTGTATTCGCCCCAAAAGGGCTACGCCACCGCCAGGCACATCACGTGTCTGCAACATTCACAATATATGTTCATGCCTTTGAATGTCTCAGCAGTGTATTTTCATCGGTAACTAAACGCAATTCAGATTTTTCTATTTCAGTCCGAACATTTTCTTGCAAGTTTCTGCCGACATCTTCGCACTGTTTCGAGGTATCTTGCTAGTGTAGGTTTGTAGTCGTAATTAGAGGTATGAGACTCAAGTCTTTCTTTTGCAGTGTGTTGCTGAGGTAAGAAGGCGCACTGAGAATATCATTCGTTTCCTCGTGCATATGTTCGCAAGCCATTAAACCAGAAAACAGCGTTTACTATCCTATGGTGTGACAACCATCTCACTTCGATGTATTCTTTTATCTTAATAATGGGATCATTGATCACTGCTTCTTGAATTTAACGCAGAATATTTTCCTACTTTGGTGACTTGCAAAACAGTTTCTAGATGTCTTTCAAAGCATGAAAAACTCTTTTAATCTTTTTATTTTTATTTCTGCAGGAAGTTACTGCTAGGGTCAATATGTGTGCTCTACAGTGTATGTTGAGAATTTTTTTGTTAGCTTTCTCTGATAAGTTTCTTCTTACACCACTAACGTTTCCAGTCATATTGGAAGCTCCATCAAATCCAAAAGCTACTATGCGATGTTGCAAATTACATCTAATAGTCAGTTTTCCCCGGGGGGGGGGGGGGGGGGGGCTATCACTACTCGGGGGGGGGGGCTATCACTACTCCGGGGGGACAATGCCCCCGGAGAGATGCCTAAAAGAAACACTGGCCAGTAGTCCGCTACCGAAAGGAAGTAGTCCTGCAGGAAGCCACCCAGCATCAGAAGGCTATCCGGTCTCTGACATCTAGAGCATTATTTGTAGGCATTCCGTTATCAGTGTGTGATGGAGTATACAGCGGCTGAAAAGCCTTTTTTCGCGCCGAGTGCGCCAGGTAGCCTACGGGTTAAGGGTATAGGGTATAGCGCGCGAAATTGAGATTCCAAGAAAATACGTATTCTCGTGTTAGCGAGTAGGCGTGGCCTCCTGTTCCCTTTCTCCAGTGTGTGTATCTAAGATGAGGGGAGTTCAAACTTCCAAAGGTAAGGTCAAAAGGTCCAAAGGTAAGATCCAAAGGTCACGATAAAAATGAATCTCGCACTTCGAAGCTCCTAGCGTAACCTTTGAACTTACAGTAATTTCTGAAAAGGCAAATTGAAGAAGAAAGCCTGCGCTTTGTAACTGTAGTGGCCTTTTTTGATATCGTGTTTGGTTGTTAAATTACAGACATTTGGAGAATGTATGAATTTGCTTTGCACACTAAAAAACTTTTTTGAAAAAATTGCTCTTAGATGCCATTCATTGAGATCTTAACTATCACCTTCTGAAATACTGTATATGTAGTTTGAAAAACAAGTGAGTTTGTTCGAAATGGGAATCCGTGTTTTACATGGCAAATACAAGGTTAGGTATATTTGTGTGTACCCAGACCCCTTAAGGCGTGATTTTCATTCACTCAGTCAAGTGGTACTGGTTGTCGTCAAGCGACATTGTCGTGACAGTGTACAAGCGATCGCTGATAGTGCGGACAAGAGGTTGGAGGAGAACAGAATGAAATTCTCGGCTCTTCCAGCAGCCAAATAGCCATATAACAGGCGACACCTGCTGATTGCGTGGAGGCCTTTTGGAGGGAGCCCAAACCTCTCTCATCTTTTCTGCTTTTTTTGGTTGGGGTTGAAATTGGGATGGTTGGAGGGTGAGTGGTTGCAGAACTAAAAAATTTGTTGTATTCATAATATGCTGTCATTGACCGGTGAAAGAAAGACTTAGGCGGAATAACACCCTTTTTGGAGAGCGGGCTGGTGAAGACTTGGTTGCAAGGAAATCTCCCTGCAGCTTCATGCTATGGGAAAACAATAAACTGGTATCACTGTAATGTGTGGTATGAAAGTACTGAGTCAATAAAGTTGACTTCATTTTTATAGATCAAACTGTAAAGTTGGGGCAGCGTTCTGTAAACCAGAAACAACAAAATGACCAATAATTTGCCTATTAGATATTCTAAGAACACAGATATGTCTTCAAAGGTAATGTTCGGATAGGTCTAGAGTCCTTTATGGTACAACAAATTTCGGAATTCCATTGTTTGGCATCTTCTTTGCCTTTCCAATTCCATCCATTCCCAAAAAAGTTGAACGTCTAAAATACACAAATAGTTCATAACTTCTATTTTTAGCAACTATTTCCTCATTATACTGGTAACATCGTCTTTTTCCCATCTCGACTATCCCTTTTCACCTGGTATACTAGTCTGCGCAGATAGAGAGTCGGTCTTGCTGATGAGTGGGGAGTATGCTATCTCTCTCTCTCTCTCTACCGATGTTAGCTTCTAGATGAAGATATATGGTTCTTTCCTTTCGATTTTTGAACCTCGAGCAGTTAATACCTAAAACAGCTATGTCTCTGTAAGATAATTTTTGTGTGTGCAATTATGTTGTAACCGAGGAAAACCACCCTTCTTTGGGGTGCCACCATCAACCCTTCTTCGGGGTCCCATCACCACCACTTCTGTGAGCACTTCTTTGAAGACTTTTTCCAAGGGCAATACTACTTTTGTGGAAGATCACCACGCTGTGGATGTGACACCTTCTTTGGGGCACCAACTTCTCTTCGGAAGGGCACCACGAGAACTACTCCATGGACTTCCCACCGAAGCTAAGTTTTTTTTATATAACTGAGCAGACCGCGCAGGTAGAGCCTAAATACCAGAGTACCGCGGCTGCTGTGAAAGGGTTAAGTTTGTTAAGGCGGGATTTGAATGGGCCAATACCCGCAGGACCAATAAATACTTTTTCTGGCAATCCATTCCAAGCCTTGGACACCCTTGAAATAAATGTGCGATTGTACCGCTCAGTTCTTGATGTATGAAGAACGACCGTCTTAGGATGAGATGCAGCGGTCGCACGGGTACATCTGATAGGAGCGGTGAGCGGCGAAGCGATAGAGGATAGTTCAGAGGAGCAGATTCCGTTGGAATATCGGTAGAAGAGTGAGAGGTCACCAACAACACGCCGGTGAGAAAGTGGCTGGAGGTGGCGCGTTAAGGCCGGGTCGCCAATTAGTCGAATTGACTAGTCGAATCTAGTATAGACAGGGTAGTAGGGGCAGCAACTCCCCAGACATGAGAGCAATACCCCAGGCAAGGTCTTATCTGGGCTTTATATAGCGGGAGGAGGTTACATGGTGAGAAATACTTTCTGGCTCTGAATAGATACCCAAGCTTTTTACCAGCAGCTGTTGCAATTGACGCGACGTGCTCGTGCCAGATCAGATTTTCTGTAATGTTGCTTCCTAACACAACTTGAATGAGAACCTGGTGTTGACTTGGGCACTTCTTGTTTGATAGCGTATAATACTGGGTCTTGGAGGCATTAAATTTAACCACATTCTTAAGCCTCCAAGCGGAAATGGTATCGAGATCCTTTGAAAGTGAAGCCGCCACTGCCAGTCTTCTGCGTTCCAGCTCGACCACAGAAATTGGTCTATTGCTCATGATGCCTGCATGCAGCGTACTGTCATCCGCAAAACTATGGACTGGGTTTGTAGTGCTAGAGAGTAGATCATTAATGCGAAGCAGAAACAATGTCGGAGCCAATACCGACCTCTGCGGAGCCCCGGCATTGGTGCTGTGGAAAGAAGAGGAAAAGCCGTGTACCGCGACAGAAATTGTTTTTAAAGAAAAAGTATATGTATATACAGATGTACTGCATTCTATATATGAAATAAATCTTTATTAAACCATTTTTGTCCTGTTTTCATTTCTTGACGGCTAGCTAGACTCCCACACGCACGCATGCGCCCACAGGCCCTTGTCTCATGCAATCCGGTTGTACTATGGGCAATATGTTGGTTGGTGGCTCATCATCAGCCAGCATTCATTTGTTACACATTCAATAATGTACTGTATCAAATACGAATTTTCAGAATTAAAATACGCCCTACATACTGTGTCAAAAGTAAAAGATTGCTGACCCATTCCAAAATAGTTTAGATTCAATAAATGTGTTAATACAGTTGTATGATTTGGAATATTACTTAAACTTACCATAGTGCGGCTGAACCCTAGGTAATACGTGCTCCCAGTGCTTGTGTTTTTCCACAATGTCGCTGACATTGCATACATAGAATGCGTCTTCGATTCTTCCACTGTCTATGATTTTATCTATGATCTCCTCCTCAGTTACCTGTGGTTCAACCACTTGGATATGATGATCCAGCTCGTTTTTGTCCAATTTTCTGTTTTCATTTTCCATCCTGGAACGTTCTTGAATTTTCTGATTGTAAGAGTCACTTTCGTTAGATTAGAGGAAATACTCGGTGGGGTATAGATGTGTGAAATACGCAGTCTTTGCTTTGTTGCTGCTTTGAATAGCTTGAGATGCTATGCTTCCTTTTATATAGAAATGATGCGCGAGTTCATTGGTTGTTGACTGCCTAAAATCTTATTTACTTTCACACATGATTCTAATTTAAAATATTATTATGATTACTTTTTGCTTTTATGGTGTTTGTTTCTGGATTTATTTTAGTTTTGTATACCTATTTCTATGAATGAATATGTTTTTATTATGTTTCAATAACAATCACCTGATGATATAGATTATTATTACACAGTAGCAGGGATTAGCTTTTGTTTTGGAGTATGTCCATGTTTCAAGAGAATTGTAAATTTGACGATAGGATTTCCAAGTTTTATAATTCTGAAAAACGCTGACCTTACTACCTTACTTTATTGATCTCGTCAAATAAGTCAATTCGAAAATAGATTCTGTACAGGACAGAGCTCGATACTTCTGTAATACATGTAGAATCCCTGCATCAGGTAGCTTACGAAAAGGGTTGCAAGACAATGTTGACAAAACTACAAACAATGCAATGCAAAATTACCGAAAGTACCAAATAGGGGTACGCTAAGGGTATAAATATTACAATAAATTCTCAACTGAACAACTGATAATATTTGTCAAAATATATTTACAGCAAGAACAACAATACTTGACAATATTCAGACAATTTACGATTTATTAATTATACATTATGTAATTATACAGTGAGAGACAAGCTCAACGCCTCGGACTCTTGTGACCAAACGATATACAGGGTGAGTTTTTAGTACCGGCTCGGTCGATAACTCCATTACTGTAGAGGATAGCGAAAAAAGTTGTACACAAAAGTTGTAGATACGGATATGCTCCTTGTTCAGAAAATATTTATATTTATACAGGGTGATCCATAACTACGCGGTGATGCAAACATGCAATTTTTTAAATGAGATACCCTATATATTATTCCACATTTAAATTTTGCTAATGATTTTCGTTCTTACAAGATAGGGTATTGTTACATTATACAGGGTATTTCAAAAGGTAGTGAATCAAAATTTTTTGTTTTACACGGAAAGATTAAAAATATCCTCTAGTTCTAAAATGGGCTATAAAAAAGCCCGTGATGCATACTCGTATACAGGGTGATGTAGAATGCAAAATCTAGATTTTCTCTCTTTTTTTAAATGTAACCCCCAATATTTTATGATACCAAAGAATTGCTTTTAGTAAGGTCCTTCATCTTTGTATACTACCTGTTATGACTGCATTCATTAGTTTCTGAGATATCTCGATTATTCTACAAATCTTAAATATACCTTCTATTTGTTTACTAAAATTTGTCTATTTTGAAAAAATACTATCAAATTTAATTTTTGCTTAACAAAAAACTAAAATATGAGGCCATAATAGTACTTGATCAAGTCAAAACACTGAATTAACGAGATAATATAGGTCAAGTGTGCTGAGGGAACAATTTTATAGACGTCATGCATAATTATCAAGCAGATCTATCAGCTAGGCTATGAAATATTAAACGACACAGTGCAAATAAAACGATTCTTCAATCTTTCAAACGCATTGGTTTTAGAGTGCCTCCGTTCTGGATATTGCTTGCTGTTCACAGTATATTCTAGAGGCAAGTAGACAATTTCTCAAAGGTTCTCCTAAATACCTTTAACGCAAAAATTTTTAAACCTGGTTTTCACACAGTACGGAACTATTGAGCAGGTTATGAAAACTGTCAATTTTTCAAAGCCTACCTGATAAATCTGCTTGATAATTATGCATTACGCCTACAAAATTGTTGCCTCAGTATACTTGACTCTATTATCTCGATGATTTAGGGTTTTGACTTCGTCAAATAGTATCATGACCTTATAATTTAGTTATTTGTTAAGTAAAAAACAAATAAGATAGTACTTTCTCAAAATAAATAAATTTCAGTCCACAAATAGAAGCTATATTTTAAATTTACCAAAAAATCGAAATATCTCGGAAACTAATGGACGTAGGTACAACAATTACAAAGTACAAAGATGGAAGAGCATATTAAAAGCAATTCTTTGGGATAATAAAATATTGGGGGTTAGATTTAAAAGAAAGAGAAAATCTGCATTTTGCATTCTACATCACCCTGTATACGAATATGCGTCACGGACTTTTGTTATAGCCGATTTTAAAACTAGAGAATATTTTTAATCCTTTCATGTAAAAAAATATTTTTTATTCATTACTTTTTGATGTAAAGTGCGTTCATTTGACCGCGATTTGGATATAAGAATGGTCATAACTTTTGAAATATCCTGTATAATGTAACAACACCCTATATTGGAAGAACGGAAATTATTAGTAGAATTTGAATATGGAATAATATAGTGTTTTGTTTAAAAAAATGCATGTTTGTATCACCATGTAGG
This sequence comes from Callosobruchus maculatus, assembly GCA_951848785.1. Classification (NCBI taxonomy): domain Eukaryota; kingdom Metazoa; phylum Arthropoda; class Insecta; order Coleoptera; family Chrysomelidae; genus Callosobruchus; species Callosobruchus maculatus. The sequence continues at coordinate 14,498,436 of CATOUR010000026.1, read as the reverse complement.
TATGGATCACCCTGTATAAATCTAAATATTTTCTGAGCAAGGAGCATGTCCGTGGCTACAACTTTTATAAACCATTTTTTTCGCTATCTTCTACAGTAGTGGTGTTATCGACCGAGCCGGTACTAAAAACTCACCCTGTATCTTTTCAGGAAAAGAACTGTGTGGATGTATATTAGGTCGAATTGAACTATATTTTAAAAATGGTGACTTTTGTAATATAATAAAAGCGTGACATGTCAAAGTTATGTTTTCTAAGCGAATGTCCTGTATACAATGTGTTCCACCATCATGTCGACAAACTTTGAGGTATGCAAAATACAATTAAACTTATCGAGAAAACTGCGCGAACCCATGGCGTCGTGATACAGAAATTGAAAATGTAATAAAAAATTAATTAAAAAGGTTGACCCCTTTTTTTCGCATTTTTTCTCGATAACTTTTATTGTATTTTCATACCTCAAAGTTTGTCGACATGATGGTGGAACACATTGTATTATTACATATTTTGATACCTTGATGAATTCTAATGTATCTTCATGTATCATAATACATGATGTTAATAACCACTTTTGGTAAAGTAGATATCAGAAAAAAATTAAATGTTGCAGCGATTATAAAACTTAGAAGGATGTGACTTTGCCGTATCACTAAGCATGAAATGCATCAGCTTAGGTTAGACTAGCAACTATCAAACTGGAATGACTGTTTTTATACTGTCGATTTGTAAGACTAGATAGCCTTTCTTATGATAGAAGGTTGTGAATATTGATCTCTGCTGGTTTTCATTTCATTTAAAATGTTCAATCAAATCGGCATTTTTCAATGCAACTATATGCAACCTAGCACGCCATGGAGTATAAACAAATACCTATTCAGATGGAAGGAAACAACTCAGCAAAACGATAAAGACTAACTGGAACAAAGGGACAAGATCTTAAAAATAAATTATAACACAGCTAATAGTTACTGCAATGAACTAGTAACTGAGGGGAAATTGCCTACTGGAAAAAGCGGGTATAACAAACTTATCTACCTTGGCTTTTCAGACCTTCAAAAGTTAATAAAACAGTACCTGTAGGCTGTAGAAACGTAGCTAGTGACTCATTGCACGAAGACTTTTCGATTCATTCTCCTTGCCTCCAGGTACCAGCACGCGTATCTTATTTCTTCCCTCGAAAAGTGTGTATCTACCGGTCTGACATTACCTATGTAGGTTACTCTATGGAAGGGTACGTAGGTATATGTTGCATTTTGTTATTTGTTTTTTCACAAATTCATTAACGCCTTCAGCTCTCATAAATTCAACCCCGACTCTATGTCTGCCCTTGTTTGAATGCGTTTAATGGTTTTGGGTTCAGTTGAAAAATGTCTTTAGCTAACTGTAGGTATCTACATTTGCCCGCCTGAATACCGGAGCCCTCAGTTGCCTCCACATAACTTTGAAGGGACTTTTTTCATCTGATTTATATAATACGGTTTCTTTGGCGTTGTTGCTTTTTCTTGTCCCTATAATATTTTCCAGATCCGCTTGTCATAAGTTGTGATTAATGAAAATTATGTCTCTCAAATGGAGATCCGTCCCCCGTCTCAGTTATCCATGGTTATCTTAAGCTAAAATATCACTCACCTGGGATTGGGGAGGGTAATCAGAACAGAGAATGAAGTTAGTATATATTGCCACTTCTAATATAACCCTCACCACGTATATCTCTTTAAAGAACTGATCAGCGCGCTAACATCAAGGAAAATATATCATGTGTCAGGTGTGATAAGAAAAATTATCGACTAAGAAATGACCAGAAACTCCTATTTTATAATACTTTATACTTACCACGTATATCTCTTTAAAGAACTGATCAGCGAGCTAACATCAAGGAAAATATATCATGCGTCAGGTGCGATAAGAAAATTATCGACTAAGAAATGACCAAAAACTCCTATTTTATAATACTTTATACGATACAGCTTTGTTATACTCGTATTACTCGTAGAAAAAAGTGGATATCATCTCATGCATACAGTATCATTCTAACTGCTTTTACCGGTCTTTACCCAGGTCCAATTGATGAAATCCCAAAGATGTCGTGGACTACACAGAAAAAAATACTGTTGCGTTTCCAATTAATTGTTAGTATTTGGATGCTTTTCCATGGCTTTAAATATATTTACAGTTGTTTCAAATCCATGTCATTGAAAGAATGTAATCCTTATATTCGAAGTAATCACAGGTACGCCAATAAAATCAAAATGATTTTATATTCGTTCTAACGATATGTATAATACCAGTATTGACATATAATGCAATCGAAACATCCTTATGTTTTCGAAATGAATCCTATGTTTCATTTAAGCAAAGCATATAATATATTCGATGTACAAAAATTATTACTGCAACAGTAGTTCGTGATAATTCATCTGATAAAAATTAATTTTGTTTCAAAAGGTAACTATTACGCGAACAATAACCCATGCTTTCAAAACATTGTCTATGCTGTTAAAGAAATTGGTAAGTAGTATTCGTAACAACAACATCATATATCGAATTCAATGGTCCCTGTTGTTCGCTGAACCATAATCAGTATTCGGGGGGGACTGATGTCCCAATTCAACGAACGTAAAAAGGAAGAACAGGGGGATCATCTTAGTGTTATTATCGGCGGCAACCCGCCAACATGGACGAGGTTGTTTCGTTGTGTTGTTTCGGTGTTAGCCGTGTTGTGTGATCTCGTGATTTTGCTTTTTGCATCAGCAATTGTGTGATTTAAATGTATCCAGTTATATATTAAATGAGTACCTACTGAGAAATTGGGGCTTAGAAGAGTTAACACCCACATTTGAATGTAGGTATTTAGATTAGTCAGGCAGTTATATTTCAGGTAAAAATGCAACAACTGGTGCAGGCTTATATCTAATTCTTATATCATGCTCCTTATAATTTCATACAAAATCACACCATTAAACATCCAAACGAATCGATCAGCTGTAGTTGAGTTGACAATACGATATAACTCGTTACCAACTATATACTTCCCATTGGATAAAACATCGCTGTATTTGAGGAATGCTGAGTGTAACGTTTAATTGAACCCAAGCGTAGGTCTTTGACAAAACGACAAATTTTTCTGTTTGTAGGGACATCGTGCCTGATGCGATTCAAGATACGTTTGTGATATTCATCGACTATTATTTTTTTAATATTATTTTTTTTAATAGTCGGTGGCGATATCCTTCAGCTCACTTTGGGTAGTGCGGAAATAATTTTGCAGACGACGCGGCTTTTGTATCGGTTACACATGATGAGATCATACTCAAACACTTGACAAATAAGGTTCTTCTAGCTATAGATGGCTGGATGAGAAACAACGACTTGCAGCTGGTCCCAGAGAATTCGGAGGCGATTATTCTGCGTACCTCAAAATCCAAGAGAGGCAGCGTACAGCTTTTCAGATCAGAGGAGAGCGGCTTGAACCAAAAAATCCATTGTGTACCTAGTCATCACGTTGGACAACGGGAAGACTTTTGAAGAACATGTCAAAAGTATGACAGCAAAAGCGGCAAAGAAGGTGGCAATTCTTTCCCGGCTCATGCCAAATGTCGGTGGACCTAGTAGCAGGACACGAGCACTCCTATGCCGAGCAGCTCAGTCCATGGTGCTTTATGGAGCCGCTGTGTGGCAAAAAGCTACGAAGAGGAAAACTCATCAGCAGACGTGGGATATTCTGTAGAGAAAGGCCCTGCTAAGGGTAGGCAGCGCATACCGCACCGCAGAGTTCTACAGGTCTTAACGGCAACAACGCCCCTCTACCTTCTAGCGGAGGAAAGAGCACGCATTCATAGAGTTAAAGAGGATCTTCCAACTGCGAGACTTATTAGCACGCTAAAAATGGCAGCAGCTATGGGCAGATACATCCGAGGTGGCCCAATGTACAAATAGGCTGATACCACCCATAAGAGAGTAAGAGAGTGGGCTGGAGTGCAAGCACAGGACAACGTCCTACTTCCTCACTCAGGCGCTATTAGGCCATATGCCCCTTTCAGGGTGCATAGTCATCGAATAGGCAGTTGACAGTTGACGACGTGTGCCATCACTGCCATGTGTCGGGCACAGCTAAGCACACACTTTGATTGCGGTAGATGGTCACATTACAGGCAGATAGCGAGAGCAAACTTGTCTGAGTATCTGACCCCTCAAAATATAGTGCCCGTCACGTTATCAAGCGAGGTACAATGGAATATCGTACATAAGATGATACAAAATATCTTGAAAACGAAAGAGTCACAAGAACGTAGACATTTGGAATAGAAAATGCCTCATCTTGCGCTGCGAAGAATATTGTTTACGAATGCCCAGTGCAGGTGGAGATAGGCGAGATAAGGGGGAATAGCTGGCCATAGACACAGATATTGATCCGCCAGTTTGGAACGGTGCAGTTCAAACTGGCGGATTTATCTTTTTGTTAGTGGGTTTTGCCACGCACCAGATCTAACCGGGACAGCCCGGCCTGTCAGTCAATACCGTCGGAAAAAAACGTTGTCGTCCGCTAACATAGCGGTTCTGATTCAGCGCAACACCTGGTCAGTTTTGTGATAGCAGCTTGTTTTTATATGGCATATGATGTTTTTTTGTGGAAAATAAAAATTAAGGAATACACAAACAAAAATTTGAAGAGTAGGCCCTACAATGACCTTATAGAATATAGTAAATCATTTTACCCAGATGCAGGCAAAAGTTTTGTTACCAAAAAAATACAAAATATGAGGGGAGCCTTTCGAAAGGAAATGAAGAAAGTCGAGGCTTCCCTACGATCAGGCGTAGCCACTGAAGATCGTTATGAACCACACCTATGATATTTTGTCTTCGGAATCATTTTCTCTTAGGTCTTCTAATAGTGGAATAAGACCAAATTCATGTTTCCTAAGTAAATAACTCTTAACCCATTAGAACGTCACTTTCTAGTACCATCATCTGCCATCGTCTGCATATAAATCATCGCAAACGCGCAAGCACGTATTTAGAAACGTCATACAATGCCGTCTAAAAATGGACTCCACAAATTTTTGCACCGCCCACCTCCCTCGACGAGAGCAAATTTAAGGTGGCAATCTAATCTGGACCCCCCTCCCGAAAGGGACACCCATAATCTGGACCCCCCCAAAACCAAATCCTGGATACGAGCCTGCGTGGCACGCAAGAGCCTGTTTTTTTCCTAGATTAAACATCTATACTACGCGCAAAACTTTGAAATTCCACAGATACGGTTAGATCTTCGGGCTAATCTGCAATTTTCGACCACTAACACATGGTAATAACTGTGGCGGATCAAGCTGTAAGATTTAACCGCAGATTTTTATGCTGCGTTAGATTACAGCAGTTTTAATGGACGGCGGACAAAACTGGCGGATATATCCGTCGCGGTTACACCCTACAGATCGAACTCTGTGTCTATGGCCAGCTATGGGTTGTTAACCAGTGGTGCCGTGATATCAGAGTGCTCAAGCTGGTTTAACGTCGGAGCGGGTAAATACTCTCTCACACTTCCAAGTGGGGGAGTGCTTCTACCTGGCGATCATGCTAATTTCCTAAACCCTCTATAATAAAAAAATACCACAGAATATTAATGTACTGTTAGTTTGAAAGAATCGGATTAAGAAAATTTTGTAATAAGCAAGTATGGTTAAGTGAAGTAAATCGATGTACAAACAATTTCAAAAGCTTTTTTCATGAAGATGTTATTCTAAGAAAATTTTTAAAAATTATCCACAACTGATAATATTGTTCAAAAATTTGCAAATATATTCATCCCTTTTAAAATTTTTCCTATATTTATACTGCTCGATTGTATAGTAGAACTCATTTAATAATGTAGGAGAATAACTGGACCATGTTGAAAACTTCCCAAACTCTATAGAGCCTGTTGTTGCTGATCATCACCAGAGTTTTGTTGGAGCTTGAGTAGTGAAGGGTGAACCAAAATTTCCACCCTCAATTCTCCAACTGTTAGTTGACAAATCGCTGATCTGTAATTCGGAGCATTGGCGAGATGCAGCGTCACCGTCTAATCAAATTCTGCTGGATAAAGCGTCGTTTTTGCTTTAATACTGCCACTAAGTATCCTCAAAGTAATTAGAAGTAATTAGAATAGTCATCTCCAATGTATGTACAATGTGATCGTAAATAACTCCACAATGACTTATCAAAAAAGTCAGGTGCATTTCTTTACCAGTGCTTTTAGCAGTTTTGGCCTTCTGCGGTCTTTGGCTGTCTTTATGTTTCGATTCCATCCTGGTAAAATCAACTTTTGTCGCATGTAACCATATTATTTGAAAACTTCTGATAAATTTCCTCTGGATTCGCTTTTTGATCAAGAGTGATGAGTTCATGAGTACATCTTCAACTGACACATAACTATATTTAAACTTCTCATGCCACTCAAACACTTATGTATATCGTGAAACAATATTATCTGGATATGCACTTTTGATCAGTTACGTTTATAAAAACATTAATAATGCGAATAAATGCTAGTTAGCAAATAAAAAGGTACGTCAAGGAAACGTTTCAGAAAATTTGGAATTTTTTTTATCTAAATATGATATCTCCAAGGAAATGTACCGTAACCATACTTTTTTCTCTATCTATTGATCCTCATCCCATAACCTATTTAATAAAACAAACTACAACCTCATATCTTTAACACAATATCCTATACATGCCGCATCTGCGTGAGCATAACGTCGCTTATTGGTTACCATTTATTATCGATCAAGTACACATCATTTCCATCATCATCCTTTGGATATGTCCTTTACACTCGACATTTAGTTCAAAAAAATGTAAGCAATGCTTTATAAATTTTTAAACTTTTTAAATTGAAATATCGGTGCTAACAGTAACGATCCAGAAGAGAGGTTGTACTTGAGTGATGATAAATGACCCATGTGCTTCGGTAACGTCATGTAAAAAAACTTGCGCTAAAGATAGATCGTTGTAGTTTTTTTATTAGGTAGGATATCGAATGGCAATCCTTGGGATGTGTCAAAAAAGTATGGTTATGGAAGGTATGTCCTTTAGTTCAAAAAATGTAGTCAAGTTGATTGCCTCTAGTACTTCCCACACCTAATGATGATACCATTTTATTATTTCCTCATTGCATGAAGCAATAGTTTGAAATCCCCTTGCAACCAAATCATTGCCCACCCGACCGCAAAAAAGATGCCCAACACAAAAACTCTTGTAAATAGTTTCTTGCGTCTCCCTCCCTAGAAGCTAGGATGCCACAGTTTTTTTCTGCGTGCTTCAACTGGACGATGCGAAACGATCAGAAGCTTCCAAACCATCTAAAAACAAAGTTTGAGCTGTTTTTATATTTTTAGTTTTTGTATTATTGCTGCGCCGCCACTGATACGATTTTTCGGAAACAGACGCGTTTTCCATTCTGTGTCAAAATATCATTAAAATCAATCTAATAATTTTCGCTTTACGCAATATACATAGAACGAAATAAAGCAAAACTGGTATGTATACATCACAAAATTTGTTTCTGTAATAGGCAAGCCAATGTTCAGATAACCTAAAAAAGTGTAATATGCCGCTATGTATTTCTTCCACAGGTCAATGGACAAACTATTATGAATACAACAAATCTTTTCAGTTTTACAACCCCCCACCCCCCAACTGCCCCAATTTCACCCTCGTCCAAAAAAAAGTAGAAAACGATCAGGAATCTCTAAAATGCCTAAGAACAAAGTTTGAATTGTTTTTATATTTTTAGTTTTTTCATTATTGCTGCACCGCCGCTGACATGATTTTTCCAAAACATACGCGTTTTCCATCCCCGCCGAAGTAGTAATACTATGTCAAAATTTCATTAAAATCAATTTAATAATTTTCGCCTTAGGCAATATAATAGTATAACGATCTAAAACAACACTCGTATGTATACATCACAAATTCCAAGTACCTTGGTTTCTATAATAAGCAAAGCAATGTTCGGATGGACCTAAAAAGTGTATTATGCGTCTAGGTTCTTCATTCACCAGTTCAATGGACCGCCTATTATAAATACAACAAAATTTTCAGTTTTACAACCCCCCACCCTCAACCATCCCAAATTCACCCACACCCAGAAAAAAGTAGAAAATGATCAGGAACCTCTAAAACGCCTAAAAACAAGGTTTGAGCTGTTTTTATACTTTTAGTTTTTTTATTATTGTTGCGCCGCCACTGATTTTTACAAAACATACGCGTTTTCCATGCTCGCCGTGATAGTAATACTGTGTCAAAATTTTATTAACATCAATTCAATACTTTTCGCGTTACGCAATACAGAACGATCTAACGCAATACCAGTATGTATACATCACAAATTCTAAGTCCCTTGGTTCCTATAATAAGCAAGGAATGTTCGCATGGGCCTAAAAAAGTGTATTGTACCGCTTTTCCATTCACCGGTCAATAGACACCCCATTGTAAATACAACATTTTTTTCAGTTTTGCAACTCACCACCCCCCCACCCCCCCCCCCCCCAACCACCAAATTCAACCACACCCAAAAAAAAAAGTAGATAATGATCAGTGACCCCTAAAACGCCTAAAAACGGAGTTTGAGGAATATTCGGAAATTTTTTTACTAATTACTCTGCCCCCCCCCCCGTACAACGATATCCAAAATTATAGGAACATTACCTACTACGGCACCACAGCAGATCGCTGCCCGAATTTCATCACAATCCATGCAGCGGTTACTGAGATTACGAGGCTAGAAAGATGCCAACAAATAGACAGACAGACAGGCAAACCTACAGACAGACTATATTGGGCGAAAACGAAACTATAATGTCTACGGTGATATTTCAAATCGGTTTATAGATAGAAAAAATTTGGTGTGACCTCCACTTGATATTTTGATTGTTTTCTTTCGAGTTTTTTAAGAATAAGAATTTATAGACCTTACGTAAAATATGATTGTACATCGATTAATGGCACAGATATACCTCGCGTCAGTGTAATGTTGACACTTGTTCTAGTCGTTATGGAGTCCACGTTCGACCACGTTGTCGTGTTGTTAAATTTTGCCATAAAATGGGTACCTACTGATAAGACAAAAGATATTTAATTTGATTATGGCAAACTATGAGGTATAGACATATTCCTCCGCTACAAAATAAGTATAAGTATTATAGTTATTACTATGTAAAAAGCTTGCTCAAAGTAGTCGAGTCTGAGCGGGGGCCCCTCGGATGCTCAGGCCCCCCCCCGCACCGCGGGCCCTGCGATCCCTTTCAGCACGCCACTGGTTTTCAATATTGTTAGTCCAGTGACTATTGTTGCGCGTTGTGTTTGAATTTTGATTTTCGTTCGTACCATAGCTCAGAATGGAACGTGTATTACGGTTATCGGTGTTGGATTGATTTTTCCATGGACCATTTCTGTTGACGCGTGTTTCATAAAGATTCGAAGCAGCATTCGAAGTATCGGAATAAGTACCATCAATTTTTTGCTATTTTGCTACCTCGTCAACTTTTCTCAACCCCATTGTCACGACAGCCCGCTGTACATCAGAACTAAAATGCTTAGACAACATATCTATCAACTTTTCCTCCGGTATTTCTTCTGACAGGTGTGATGCTTGATTGACTAAATTCGCAAAATAGTCCGCCCTATTCCCCTCCTTGGAATTGTCCATAGTTGAGGTTGAGGTGAAGTTCCCTTTGTTTCTCTACCCCCAAAAATGTATTTAAAATAAAACAATTTCGAGGTCACTGAAACTTTGAAATGTGTTTTCCTTTATCCTAACCAGATGCGCTGCCCTCAAGGCATGACAAAACTAAGCTAACTTGCGATTTTTTCGAAACGCCAGCCTCTACCAAAAGCTTCCTCATTTTGTTAATAAAAGCGCACGGGTGTAATTTACATCTTATAGTAAAATGAGTATTTCCTCCTCCAAGTTCTCTCCAATGAGATATATAACTATATTTCTATCCATCGGGTTTTGAAGTGGGAACCTGGCTGTGCTCAGCAATTTTCTGCACATTATCAGCTAGTGTGTTGTTTTTTAAATCTAGGATGGCATCTGTGAGCTTTCCAATAATTGACTTTATATCTCGTCGACTATCTAAACTCGCACCTCTACCCTTCCTCCAATTCTTTCTACCTTTCTCCATTTATGTTTTTCCTTTTTTTTTTCTTTTTCCTTCAATGCATTAAATATAAGCAAAATCTAACTATATCTAGGTATGTACATAGGATTCTGAAAGTCCATAATATTCAAGATTCTCGCGCAGTCTCAGAATGATGGTACACTCCTAATCTACCCCCAAAATGACAATGTCAGTAATGTCACTATCGATCAAAAATGGAACAGTGTCACCCAAGTGGTCAGTGGAGTAGTCCTCGACGTTTGTAAGTATCGGAAGCTCCCGTTCTATCAAAATTCGGTTAGTCTCCGTTTTCTTCTTTCCCAGTGGATGCCACCCCGTAGTTATGGCTGTTTTTACAGATCCGAGGGCTGTCCCCAACCACATCATTTGGGTGCCAAATGATATAGTTGGAGACAAAGATACTATTTCTCCATATACCTATTTTTATTTAAGATGATCTTACAAATGTTACAATTTTAAACGCAGGCCGCAACGACTCAAAACGTCTAATAAAAAATGGAGTCAAGTTGATTGACTCGGTACTTCCCACACATTACTGTGATACCAGTTTATTACTTGCTATGGCAAGAAGCTTTAGTCTGAGATCCCCTTGCAACCTAATCATCGGCAGCCCCCCGCCCCCTAAAATTGTCTTATGCCTTATGTCTTTCCTCCACAGGTCAATGGACAGCCTATTATCAATAATACAGACTTTTCTGTTTCACAACCCCCCACCCTTCAGACACCCAAATTTCATCCCTAGCCAAAAAAAGGTCAAAAATGATCAGGAACCCCTAAAAAGGGAGTTGAGCTGTTTTCATATTCTTAGTTTTTTCATTATTGCTACGCTGCCACTGACACAATTTGTAACAACCGTACGCGTTTTCCATCCTCATCACGGTAGTAATACTGTGTCAAAATATCATTAGAATCAATTTAATAGTTTCCACGTTACAAAATACAAAAAGATCTGAAGCAATGAATACTCGTATGTATATAGAAAATTCGAAGTTCCTTAGTTTCGGTAATAGGCTAGGCAATGTTCGGGTGGATCTAAGAAAGTGATTTATGTCGCTAGGTCTTCCTTCGTTAGTGGACAGCCTATTATGAATACAACAAATTTTTCAGTTTTTCAAGTTTGAGCAATATTTGAATTTTTTCATTTTTTCATTTTTTGCTAATTACTCCACCGCCCATGCACCGATTTTCAAAATTATAGGAACGTACCCACTACGACCCCACAGCATATCGCTGCCCGAATTTCATCACAATCCATGCAGCGGTTACTGAGATTACGAGGGTAGAAGAACGCCAACAGACAGACAGACAGACAGACAGACCGACGGAAATGAGTGACGTGGATTTTCGTTATGTAGACATCATAAAACTCACAAAAAGCATATTATCTCAAAATCGAAAATTTTCGCGATCAAAATACTCCACTCACCTATCGGTGAGGGGAGTAAAAATCGTCAGGCTTCCCCCGTTGCCCTGACAACCAGAATGTCCATCCCATATAAGTGTTACAATAACAAGTAAAATCACCACATGGTGGTGCTCATCCATCCAGGGCTCCATGATATCAACTGGTAACAAAATGCTAGAAACTCACGAGTCGAACCACCCCCACTTCTCTCGCCCTAATAGGAGCTGAGTTCTAGCCAATGAGGAAGTTTCCATTTTTCAAATTTCAGTTAATCAGATAGTCCTAAAGAGTTAGAGAACAACGTCGAAAAAATTTTGTAATTATCTCCATTAATAGAAAAGTTATAGTCCTTCAAAATTTGAATTGCCGACATTGTCGTATCCTCCGCACGAAGCCGCTGTGACGTCACACGTCACACGACACAACGCAAGCCTGTGTATGCCCTGTCGAGGATGCTGCTCCCGCAAGCCACCGCGCCGCCGCCACCGCCACCGGCCTCCTCGTTCATGTTGTTATTCCTTGTTTTCAGTAGGGTAGGCGACGCCGACGGTGACAAAACGATATACTGCAGTTTATTGGTACTCGTATTATTAGAATATGTCTAGCAGACCGAGAAAAACACCATAAAAAAATTGAGTTTTATGTTTTTAGTAATACTGTGTGAAAATTTAATTGAAATCGATCCAACAGTTTCCTAGTTACCCATCAGAAAATTCTAAGTCGACGATCCGTAATAGCCAAGGTAATGTTCGGATGCACCTAAAAAAGTGTATTATGACGCTAGGCCTTTCTGTCACAGGTTAGTGGACGGCCTATTATGAATACAATAATTTTTCAGCTTTACAACCCGCCACAATCCCCCCCAAAATCATCCGTCCTTTGTGCCGAACCCTGTATTCCAAATATCACAAGAAACGCATATTTTCCTAGTGCATTATTTGTCCTATTTGCGTGGTACATCGTACCCTTCGAAGCCAATAAAACTTTATCTGAAATCATGACCCGCTGTCCTGTGTCGTAGAATCTAGAAGTTATTTTTTTAGATAAACGTCATTTACTATTTTAAGTTACAAATGACATAAATACAATATAATTGCGAAATCACCACCTGCAGAGAACAATGGGTAGTCAGAGATCATAGTTGTTTTCTTCATAAAGGCAATATTTTTTTCTTAAGATAACAACGGATGCTACTAGCAGTTATATTTAGTACAATCCCATACTAAAAATACCCAAAACCTTTGCTTATCGAGATAATAAAGTCGTGCTGTAATATTATGAATGACATTGTACGTATTTTTATTTCTGATAATAGAACTTCTTAGAGGAAAATTACAGATTTTTGTGTATGCTCAAGCAGTCATGAAGGCCAAGCCGAAATACGTATTGTGATGCCTATAGACCTCATCTACATTCTTTCTAATATAGTACCAACTGACCTTTTGTTTACTGAATTGGCACTCGGGCGTATGTCCATTATCCAAGCACTATATTTAGTGGTTCCCATACAGAGAACATATTCATTATTCATTTCTTTCTATTAGATCAAAGGAGCTTATGGCCAAGAAGGTACTAAAGATGGGAAAACCTTGGGGTTGTGGCCAAACTTTTTTTTGAGAATAAACTGCTAGTGATTGCATAAAGAAGACTCTGGTGTTAACTGCCAAGCTTTCGGCAATGTTTATTGCCATCTTCAGGGCTTTAACGTTGAGGTTTGCTAATGAAAAGCAGCACCTCATTGAGTTAAATACTTAAAATGCCAGTTCTTGTATAAAATCGTCAAACAATATTCAAAACATTCTGATTAATCTCGATGTCTTCGCAACAAAAAGGTCAGCACAAACAAACACATAGGTCTACATCCACATTTTACAAAGAAACGGCCATTTTGCTCACCTGTTGGACCGAGGAGGTCTTTTTAAGAATTTTTTTTTTATCGAAAAATGTGTTTATTTAAACCACGAATTTTGTAATGTTTCGTGTTAAGAAACATGTAGAGGTCGTTGTGTAGTTTGTATTTTTACACCTGTGTGTGTTTGCGCTGACCTGTTTGTTGTAAAGACACAGCAACTGGCATTTTAAGTCTTTTGACTCAATGCAGTGCTGTTTTTTCATTAGCAAACCTCAACGTTAAAGTCCTGAAGATGGCAATAAACATTGCCGAAATTTGACAGTTAAGACCAGAGTCCGCTTCATGCAGTGACCCACAGTCTCTATTCAAAATTTTGGCCACAACCCCAAGATTTTATCTTCCTTTTTTCTATTGTAAAATCGACAGCAATGAGGTCCTAACAGAAAAAGAGGGATTCTCGTAATTAGGTACAGTCATTCTCGCCCAAGGGATCTTCATCATAGGCATTATTTCACAGTATACATACACAACACTTAAGTCTCGGTAAGGAGGAAAAAAACAACATAAGGTTAAAAACAGAGAACAAGTACACCATCGAAACCCAAAGGAGCTATCGTACTGTCCTTGTCATGGAAATTCCATGAGCATTTCGGCGAGTTTATACTTATAATAACGAAGGTGTGGGAGATAAACTTGGTTTGGAAATTTCCGAAGGTGAGGGAGATTATTTTAATGGCGAAAATATTAGATTTTAAAATGATAATTTCTAACTTCTGTGATTTTACTTCTTATGTCATAGGTGAGTGACAGTATTGTGATCGCGGAAACTTTCGACTTGGAAATAAGTTTCTTGGCCTACTATTCGTCTTTGTCTGTCAGAGCGGTCCGGTGGACCTTTGCTCTTAGTTACAGTCGTGTTGGTCGATCGGTCTGTCAGGTGTTAGCCAGAAACCAGACAATGTCAGGGAGAAGTATGGGAAGAAAAATAAAAGGAAGGAAGGAGAAGAGCAAAGAGGAGAAAGTTCGTCAGTTGGAGAGTTTAGCTTGACATAGCCGATTAAAGTTCGGAAATTTTTGGGTTTGACCTGGAGTAAATTTTGAGGTTACATGTCTAAAAGGGAAAAATTTAGTTTTCAAAATTGCACGACTAAATTTTGATCACAATGCGAGCCGCGGCCTTGTGTGCTTGCGAACTTGCTCGACTATGTAGTTCATTGACTCGCGCAACAGAGGGTTGCTGTGCGATTCCGCTTGACTATAACGTAGTTGCGCTTGCTGTTTAATGTAATCCCTCAAGTAAGGGATGTCAAGGTCTCTGTGAAGGGTGTCGTTGGAAACATACCATGGGGCGTTAGTGATTATACGTAATGTCCTGCTCTGCAGAACCTGCATCAGGCTTCGCATGTGCGTTTTGGCGAGGAAACACCAAGCCGCACATGCGCAGGTAATTGCCGGTCTAATAATCATCTTGTATAGTCGAATTTTATTCACCAAACTTAATTTTGAAGTTCTACATAACATGGGGTAGAGTTGACGAAACGTAATTTCGAATTTTGTTTTTAACGCTTCAGTGTGCTTCTGCCAAGTCATGCCCTTGTCGAGGGTAATTCTTAGGTACTTGGCAGAATTTTCCCATGGAACTCTAGCACCGTTCACTGAGACCTCTAACGGGGCACCACGACGCTTTTTGGTACAATATATAGCCTGCGGTTTCGAATGATCGATTTTGATGAGTCGCCGATCCGCCCACTCCAACACTTCATCCACCGCAAGCTGCAGTCCATCGCGGACCAGATCTCCAGTCCATGACTGAGCTACAATCGCAGTGTCGTCAGCGTAGAGATAGACTTCACAGTTGCTGGGGCAATGGACGTCATGAATAAAAAGTGAATAAAGGATAGGTCCAAGGACCGAACCCTGAGGAACACCGGATTTTATGGGCCGTAATGTCGAAAAAGTATTGTTAATTTTGATTCTAAATTTCCTTCCTTCGAGAAAGGATTTTAAAAGTTTTAGAAGCCAAAATGGGAAACACTTTTGAATTAATTTATAGAGGAGGCCCTCGTGCCACACCTTGTCAAAAGCTTTTGATACATCCAGAAGCAAGATGCCAGTACTTTTGTCT
Source organism: Callosobruchus maculatus (assembly GCA_951848785.1). Taxonomy (NCBI): domain Eukaryota; kingdom Metazoa; phylum Arthropoda; class Insecta; order Coleoptera; family Chrysomelidae; genus Callosobruchus; species Callosobruchus maculatus. Next base: position 14,482,893 of record CATOUR010000026.1, on the reverse strand, counting down.
TGGGTGAATCCACTAGTTATATGCTCCACCAGCCTGACTGCCTGCAACTCCGTGCTGTGCTCAGACCGAAATCCAAATTGAACGTCAGGAATCGTGTTGTGATCTGACGAGCAATTCTCAAGGTGACGTTTAATCACCTTTTCGGCAAGCTTAGACGGCGCAGTTAGTAGACTTATGGGACGATAATCCTGCGGAAAAATCGAACCCACCTTCTTTGTACTGAGTTCTGAGAATTGCATTAATTATTGCCACCAGATATGTCAAAGCCTTTGGCGAAAGCAACTTCAATGCCTTATTTGTGATCTGGTCCTCTCCAGGTGCTTTACGTACCTTTAGGTCTTTAATATGGCCTTGAAGCTCTGCTGGTGTGCAATGAGGAATCACTTGTGATTCTTCGGGTGTGCTATGTAGAGCTTCTGTAGAAGAATTTTCCGAAGAAAAATCTTCAGAAGAGGAATCACAAATAGAAGCATCATCGCCACTGACGCCATTGGCCCTAAAATATCTCCTGACGGATCTTACAATTTGTCGCTCCCCATCGAGGTCATTATCCAGATCATAGTTGGGTGAGAACTAATTTTTCATGCATCCATCATCAGCAAAAACCTCCACCTTTTCCTCAGTCGTGAAGACAACACCTCCAGGACCATGGATATGAGGAAGTTGTTCCCGTTTGCCACTCTGAGTGATTTTGCCACTTTCCAGAGAGGAACACTTGAGTCAAGCATTCCCGCCAGAAAGTCGCTCCACTGCTCGTTTCGGAATTAATGAAGTGCGTTACTCACTTCATGGACAAGATTTGTTGCCCTACGGATGTCGTCGGGATGACAAGATCTTTTCGCTTGTTTGATTGCTGACCTTTTGTCAGAAATTTTTTGCCTAATGTCGGCAGGGAGGAAAGGTCTGCCCGGTCTCCGTACAGGAAGAACGGCTGCACGTTGTAAAGCTTGTTGAACAAACCCTGTCCATTCCATTTGAGCGGCATCTATTTCATTCTCATCATCTATGATCGGGACATCTGGAAACTCTCTGAGAAGGGACTTGTATAGTTCCCAATCAACGCGCTTCTTTGGAGGAGTTTCCTCCTCCAAAGTATTCCCAGTACCCACCTTCAAAACTACGGGAAGATGGTCGCTTGAGGTGTCATAAATGACACGAGAAGCAATACTGTATCTACAGCTTCTAGATATTGCAAAATCAATTACATCTGGTGCTTGAAGATGATTGAATGGATAGTGTCAGTGCTATGTATGAGACACCGATTTCGTACTACATGGTTATACAGCCGAATTCTACTAGTAGAATTTAGCCTGGAATGCCATGCTCGATGTTTGCAGTTGAAGTCCCCTGCCACGAGAAGCGGACCCGAGTAGTCCAAGAGAACTTCCAAGTCCGCCTCACGTAACCTGGCACCACACCTGACATACACCGATGTGATCTTCAACGGGATGCCTCCTGCCATATTGACCACCACGGAAGCTGCCTCGATGGTTTGCATCTCAGCATTTGTGCTTTTGTGATAGTCAATACCACGTTTGATCAGCACTGCCAAGCCGCCACCCCGTCCATTCAGTCTATCCGCGCGGATGACATCATAATTCGAGAAAGCTAGGCGATCTCCCGGATTAAGTAATGTTTCTTGCAGCAGAGCTACGTCTATGCATTTATCCAAAAGAACTTGGTGAAACTCCCGTTTTTTGGGAATGTCCCTTAGACCTAAACAATTCCAAAAAAGAATTTTGATAAATGCGGGCTGTCTACTATTGTACCTAGACATTTACCGGAAAAATCGCGTACAAGGGCTGTGTGGCGCTTATCAGAGGACTAATTATTTGCTGCAAGGACTTGAGCGCTGTTGCCAAGTCCACGCTTTGAGCAGTCGAAGGTGAGCTCGAGGCAGCAGGAGTAGTCAAGGTTGCAACCTTGGCTGCGTCCGCGTATGAGTTGGTTCGCTTTGTGCGATGACTTGTTGATTCCTCCTAGGAGTAAATCTGCAGGTGGGACTGTTTGCCGGATGATCCCCACCACAGTTCGCACATTTGCGCACCTCGTGTCCTGTTTGAGGGCACAGATGTGTCATGTGGTCTTGGGCACATTTCAGACACTTTGGAGAAGCAGTACAGTACGACTGAGCGTGTCCATACTTCTGGCAGCGGTGACACTGTCCTATCAATCGGGAGTTCTTTTGCACCTCAACTCTGACAGACAGTCCTAGAAATTCGTGCTCATTAAAAACTTGCTGAGATTTTTCTGTCTTTGGCAGAATCACCACTACCAAAGGCATGGGCACGCCACCGTTGCGCTTCAGGGGAATTATGTGGTGAAGAGCATAACCCTTCTGTTCGAGCTCCTCTTTCATTTCCTGTTCCTTAGTTGATGCTGGGATCCCTCTGATGACCGCGTGGATGTTTCTTTCGGAGGGCAGAGGAAATGTGTGGTGAGGAATACTTTCCTCTTTAAAAAGACGGATTATCTTCCGATAGTCGTCCTCGCTTTTGGGTACTATACGTATCCCAGCATCAACAGCTACTGCGCGTGTAATCTTTATGCCAAGGCTAATGAAAGAATAGTTAATGGTGCGCCATTTCGTCGCATCTCTCAATACAACAGGAGTCACTCGGTCTTGACGAGTTTGTTGATCCTGTGTATCAACGGTAGCTCGATATGGCGAAACAACAATGTTGCTGCCAGCCGATGGAGCAGCTGGTGATAGTGATATAGGCATTTCAGACTGTTTTGAGGTTAGGGTTTGCACACCCATTGGCTGGCTGGCAGAAGTAGAAAGAATTGACGCCGGAGGTATTTGGTTTATTGACGTTGCGCTTATTGGGGATCTGTGTGTCGGTAAAGGCGGAAATTCGTCTACTTTACTAACTGTTCGCTTTTTGCGACGTCGTCGGGCAGTAGTGAAATCACCACCCTTTATATCATCGTCAGTTTCAGTACGTAAATCACTAGTTGGGCTGTCATGTCTGCGCTTTGATTATTTGGAAGAACTGTCATTATTAGGCATCAATTTGTTAAGAAGATAATTAAGATTAAAAACCTGGGTACTTAGTGACTCAACGCAGTCCGTCAGTCTCTTGATTTGCTCTGCCTGGTCCTTAATTTGTTGTGCCTGGTCTGCAATGATGCGATGTAGCTTATCCTGCTGCTCTAGTTCCATAGCTGCCACCATATCTCTCTATAGCTGTCACTGTGGACGTCTCGCTCTGGTGCCGCGTGCTTTCGAATTTTTGCTGCTGGCTCTCAAGCTGGTCGAAATTCGGGTTGCTCCCATTTGTGGCCGTGGAGGGGTCACCAAGTGACCCCCCAAACTCATCTTCCATATTTATTTCTGCTTTCTACTCAAATTATTTAATCAAAATCGCTATACTCAATTCTGACACTTCGTGTCGGTTGACGTCTTGGATGTCAGTTGTTTCTTGGCCTTTTTGTGGTCTGCATCATGAACATCTGTTATTCATTCCTGCGGATCCGAATGACAGTCAAAATCTTTGTCTCCGTGAATTCTAGGTTAACGCTGTACCGATTTTGATGAAATTTGTGGTGCCATATGCTGTGGGGTCATAGTATGAATATATTTTTGAAACAAAAATTAAGTAGGAGCATACACACATAAAATGAAATTATCAATTCAAGAATTTTGATAATCTTGTAAAAATATACTTGCGACAAGAAACATCTGTTCTCGCTCTAGAAAATCTACTTGATGAGGAATGTACGGTTAGATTGAACCAAGTAAAATATATTTTTGATTTCAATACTCATTCTAAAGCAGTATGCTCTGATCAAGAATATAATTTTCTTCACAACTAAAGTTTCAGTACCCTTTGACCAATTGTATATGTCTTAGTAAAGATATCATATTTTTCAACTGAGCTTCCATTACTTCGATTAAGAATACAAACTGCTTGAGAATTCTGGAGTACCAATGAGAATATGATAATCTTGAAAATCGATAGCTCGCCACAGCCCTTATACCTAGTCATTTGTAAATAATTCATAATTATTGTATCTGTGTCTACAGGGTGGCCGGACCACTTGAGCTTATGTGAAGAATAGCGGCTAGACCGTTTAAGTTACAAAAAACGTTTTTCCATGAAAATTGTTCAAAATCAGATGCTCTACCACGTAATATTATGTTAGCTTATACAGGGTGTTTCATTAAGGCGAGCCGTAACATAACGTTGCTATTTCAAATGACACACCCTATATATTATTGCATTTTTGAATTCTACGCTTCATTTAAGGATAAGTTTTCAAAATACATGTAGGTTCTAAACTTAACCGTTTTTTGAGTTTTTAGCTTGTTTTGTATATTTCTCTCATTTTCGGCGCTTTCTAAAAATTCAGATATTTCCGAAAATAGAGAATTCTTGAAAGCTCTGGTTTGAACGTCGTTCTCAGCCTGGAAAGCGCTATTTAAAACCTTATGGACAAATTTCGTTTCTTCCCCCTAAAGCGTAGCTCCTAGCTGTCAACCTTTCCTATATTCAAACACGCATAACTAGTTTTTTTTTCAAATAGCATTACCCCCTTTACTTAGCGCCGTTTGACGGAAAATTGAATTTCCTTCAAATTTATGTAGCACTTCATGGGTCTGTTACTGCTAGTTGTGGAGAAAATCAGAATTTAATGATTTTACTTCCCAAACCGATAGGTGAGAGGAGTATTGTGAGCATGAAAATTTTCGATTTTGAGATAAGATGCTTTTTGGGCGTCTTATGCTGTCTACATAACAAATGTCCACGTCAGTCTGACTGTCTGTTGGCGTTTTTCTAGCATCGTAATCTCAGTAACCGCTGCATGGATTGTGATGAAATTTGGGCAGCGTTATGCTATGGGGCCGTAGTAGATAATGCTGCTATAACTTTGAAAATCATTATACGGGGGGCGGAGTAATTAGCAAAAAATAAAATATTTCAAATATGCCTCAAACTTCGTTTTTAGGCATTTTAGGGGTTCCTGATCATTTTCTAATTTTGCTTGGGTGGAGGTGAATTTGGGGTGGTTGGGGGGTGGGGAGTTGTAAAACTGAAAAATTTGTTGTATTCGTAATGGGCTGTCCATTGATATGTGAACGAAAAAGCTAGCGGCATGATACACTTATCTAGGTCCATCCGAACTTTGCATGCTTATTATAGAAACCACGGGACTTAGAATTTGTGATGTATACATACGAGTATTGTTCTAGATCGTTCTATATCGCGTAACGCGAATTTATTTATTTATCGTATGGCTCAAAAACATTACAATAGAAATATAGATTAAAAGAAAAACTATTATAACCTATACTAAAATAAAATATATACAGCTACAAACTAAGTTACATAGTCTTTTGTATTTACAGTTTAATGTCAAGTTCTTTCAACCACTTCAGCGCTAACGGTGTGGCTGTGAAGAACTCTTCTCGCGATCCCTGAAACGCACGCAGTTCACATTCGCTCGTAATATGGTTTATAGTTTGGCGTAACGCGAAAATTATTGAATTGACTTTAATGAACTTTTGACACAGTATTACTATCGCAGTGAGAATGGAAAACGCGTATGTTTTGGAAAAATAGTGTCAGTGGCGGCGCAGCAATACTAAAAAAATGAAGTCAAGTTGATTGACTCAGTACCTCCCACACAGTACGGTGGTACCAGTTTATTATTTTCCCATAGCATGAAGCTATAGTCTGAGATCCCCTTGCAACCAAATCGCCATTCCCCCCCCCCCCCCCCCCCCCAAATTGTATTATGCCGCTAGGTCTTTCCTTCACAGGTCAATGGACAGCCTATTATCAATAATATAAACTTTTCAGTTTTTCAGCCCCCCACCCCCCAACCATCCCAATTTCACCCCCACCCAAAAGAACTCAGAAAATGGTCAGGAACCTCTAAAACACTTTAAAAACGAAGTTTGAGCTGTTTATATGTTTTTAATTTTTTTTATTATTTCTGCGTCGCCACTGGCACGATTTATAAAAACTACGCATTTTCCATTCTCGCCACGGTAGTAATACTGTGTCAAAATTTCATTAAAATCAATTAAACAGTTTCTTCGATACACAATACAGAACGAACTAAAGCAATACTCGTATGTTTACACCAGAAAAAATTGTAAGTCCTTTGGTCTCTGTATTCTGTAATAGGCAAGGCAATGTTCGGATGGACCTAAAAAAGTTATTTATGTCGCTAGATCTTTCTTCACAGGTCAATGGACAGAATATTACGAAAGCAACACATTTTTCAATTTTACAATCCCCCACTCTCCAACCACCCCAATTTCACCCCCACCCAAAGAAAAGTAGAAAATGATCAGGAACCCCTAAAACGCCAAAAACGAAATTTGAGCTAATTTCATGTTTTTGATTTTTTTAATATTGCTGCGCTGCCACTGAGACGATTTCTAAAAATCAGAACCATTTTCCATCCTCAAAGTAGTAACACTGTGGCGAAGTTTCATGAACATCAATTCAGTACTTTCCACATTATACATTACAGAACGATCTAACTTAAGCAAGACTCGTATGTATACATCGGAAAATTCTCTAAGCTCCTTCGTTCCTGTAATAGACAAGGCAATGTTCGGATGGACCTAAAAAAGTGTATTATACAGCTAGGTCTTTCCCTCTCAGGTCAGTTGACAGCCTATTATGATTACAACAAATTTTTCAGTTTTTTGCTAATTACTCCGCCGCCCATGCACCGATTCTCAAAATTGTAGCAACATTACCCACTACGACCCCACACCATATCTCTACCCAAATTTCATCAAAATTCATGCAGCATTTACTGAGATTAGGAGGCTAGAAAAACGCCAACAGACGCCGACAGACCGACAGACCGACAGACGGACAGACCGACAGACCGACAGACCGACAGACCGACAGACCGACAGACCGACAGACCCCGACAGACCCCGACAGACCCCGACAGACCCCGACAGACCCCGACAGAGCCCGACAGACCCCGACAGACCCCGACAGACCCCGACAGACCCCGACAGACCCCGACAGACCCCGACAGACCCCGACAGACCCCGACAGACCCCGACAGACCCCGACAGACCCCGACAGACCGACAGACCGACAGACCCCGACAGACCCCGACAGACCCCGACAGACCCCGACAGACCCCGACAGACCGACAATTATTATATGCTGCTATAGATCACCAAATTCTAACTGTGCTACGTTCATAAAATCCTTAGTAGATGTTCTCAACTCAGTCTACAAACCTGGTATAACAATTTTTCTGGTGGGGGATTTCAACATCGATTCCCTGAACCGTTCTCGAGAATTCCGAATGCTATGTAATGAATTATTGACCTTTGGACTAACTCCTAGAGTCAATTGGCCTACAAGAGTTACTGAACAAACAGTGACAGTAATAGACCATATATTTAGTAATTGTTCAGAGGATGCAGTGGCATGTGTTCTAGATAATGACATTTCAGATCACCGTACTATTCTTTTTGACAGCGGGTTTAAAATAGCAAAAAATTGTAACGAACATAATCTTCCAAAAAGGTCATTCAATACTAACTCGATAGAAATGTTTATTGATGATATTTCCAGCGAAGCATGGTCAGATTTGTATAAAGCTAGTAATATCAGTAATGCTTACAATATTTTTTTCAGTACTTTTTATTACTATTTCGACAAAAATTTCCCTAAACGTAAAACTAAATCTACACCTAAAAGAAAAGAACGTTGGATTAGTAATGATATTATTCAGTCCAGTAACGACCTCAAGGACCTACATTTCCTCAAAATGAGTTTTCCGCAGTTGCATGATTACTACAAAGCAAAGAAAATCAGCCATCACAATCTAGTCAGCGAAACTAAGCGAAAGTATTACCAGAGCAGAATTATCGAGTCGGATAACCCTGTAAGATCGGCATGGAGTATAATACATGAATTGTCAAATAAACCTTCTAGACCGAAAAAGCGTATAATAGTCTCACACGAAAATAAATTAGTAGAGAATGATAAAGATGTAGCTAATCTCTTTAGTGAACATTTTTATAGATCGCCCATAATCATCTCGGAAAATATACCGATTAATGCACATACACAGCATGTCAGTGACTCGACTCTCCCAGATACGAATTTCGTTTCTAGCAGTCTTTTCCTGTTTCCATACACACAAACAGAGCTACTCAGTTTGTTAAAATCTCGTATAAAAAACAAGTATTCCTGCGGTTCTGATGGGGTACCCATGTTCTTAATCAAAAAAATATTAAACGTAATAATTGATCCACTGGTGTTTCTAGTAAATCTGTCCTTTGCTACTGGCACATTTCCTGAAAATTTAAAAGTAGGTAAACTTATCCCTGTCCATAAAAAAGGCGACGTCCAGTGCCTGGACAATTATAGACCTGTTGTGATACCTTCTGGATTCTCTAAAATCTTTGAATATGCTTTTTTGTCTAGATTTATAGATTACGCAAGTAAACACAAAATTTTTTCTATAAATCAACACGGTTTTGTAAAAAATAAGTCTACCAGCAGTGCTTTACATTCATACTATGAACGTATCATAAGCTATGTGGAGGATGGTGATTGTCCGATAGGCATTTTTTGCGATCTAAGCAAGGCCTTCGATTGTGTCAATCACAAAAGGCTTCTGGACAAACTATCGAGATGCGGTATTCGAGGCAACCCTTATAGATGGTTGAATACCTGTCTGAGTAACCGGGAACAATTTGTTTATATAAATAATGGCACCATGTCCAATAAAAAAACCATAAACATTGGAGTGGCTCAAGGGTCAGTATTAGGCCCTTTTCTGTTTTTGGTTTACATTAATGATTTAGATAAACTATCTGTGCCAGCTACTTTCACAATGTATGCTGATGATACCTCCATTGTAATCTCTGACAAATCACAAAAGGCTTTACAGCAGAAGTGTGAAACTACAATGCGAATGGTAAATGCCTGGTTTAATGGAAACGGTCTATTCTTGAACACAGAAAAAACGGCGATTTTGAGATTCCACAATAGGCAAAAAACGTGTGATACTTTGGCGATAAATGTTGATGATTGCAGATTAGTAGCAACCGACTGCGAACCTACTAAATTTCTGGGCTTGCATGTAGATCCTTGTTTGAGTTGGAAACATCATTGTAGCCATTTAGTTTCGAAGTTGCATTCTACTGCATTTTTAATGAATAATCTGAGATTAGTCCTGACGGTTGATCAGCTGCTGTTATTCTACCATGCCCAAGTAAGTAGCAGGTTACGTTATGGTATTTGCTTTTGGGGTAGGAGTCCTGCGGCCCAGGAGGTGTTTCTGTCTCAGAAGCTGATACTAAGACGCATGCTAGGCTTGACTAGTAGGCAGTCATGTAAAGACATATTTAAAAATTTGGCATACTGACGGTGCCGAGTCTATTTGTATTGGAAATGTTCGTGCAGATTTACAAAAACAAAAACAAATTCAGTACGGTCGGTGAGGTACACTGTGTCAGTACCAGACAGAATGCCGACATGTACGTTCCCTACCGTAGGTATAATCTCGGTTTCAACGCACCAGACTGCTTGGGGCTGAGACTGTGGAATAAACTGCCAGAAGAGCTGAAAACAGCTCAGGGAATCGGTTGTTTTATAAAATGCCTTAAGGAGTTTTTGGTGAAACAATGCTTTTATGATGTAGAAGAATTCCTTAATATTCACCACTAAGTGGCTTGACTCTGATCTGGTCATTTTATACTTACTTATTTATTACATTTATTTACGTATTACATTTATCATTATTTATTACATTTATTAATGTGTTTTTGTAGTTAGTGTATGTATCAAATATTTCGTTCTTTTTTTTTCCCCAACTGACTATTCCAAAACAATGTAATTTGTCTCTTGGAAATAAAGGTTATTATTATTATGTTTTTTTCAAGCTTCTCTCGCATGACTGCGGTAGCAACAGATGCTGACGGGTCGTGCCAAGTCAACACCTGATCTATTACTGATCGGAATTTAAGAAGGATCGTACTATATTACAGGTCTTAAGAATTACAGACTTTTGGAATATTTTGTGTAGCTTTTCGTCCAGGCCTAGTTGCTGCAGGTGTGGTGTGAATGTGTTAGGTGTAAGGCCTGAGACCGACATAATTAGGGGTACAATAACAACTTTGTTTTGTTTCCAGAGTCGTTTTACTTCTATGTGTTAAAAACAAAAAAGTGCAGCTCGGGCTCCGACGCACCGAGCTGCTGTTCCATTACCCAATGACTACTCCTCACACCGTGAGGTGAGCAATCACTGGGTCCGCGAATCGTGCGCCCTAAGTAGACGAAGGGACCCAAGGATGACTGCCTTCTGCATTCTGGGGGCTAAGATGTGCGCCGCCGCACGGCACACCGGCATTTTGCGCAGTGCAGAGAGCAGCGTATTCCTCATTCCACCTAGGGATCCAATGACCATAACCAGCAGACTTACAGTGTAGTCTGGCCAGAGCCTGCGAAGTTGTCCGAGCAACTCCTGATATTTGGTCCGCTTTTCCTCCTCCTTAGAGACGATGTTCACTTCGGCAGGCGTCGAAAACTCAATAACGAACATCGTCTTCTGTTGGTGGTCGAGAAGGACTATGTCGGGCTTGTTTGCCTGTACAAGCTCGAGCGTGGGGAACGAGTAGTTCCAGTAAATCCGGCATCTCTCGTTCTCCACAACGGACTCTATATCCCCTGGAGCGTATGGCAGCACCGGTGTCTCATCGATACCGTATGAGTGCCTTAAATGATAGTAGAGCACTCGTAGAGCCGCGTTGTGCCGATGGACGTAAGCCGTCCCAGCGTACGTCTTACACGCCGACAAGAGATGCATAAGCGTCTCTGGCGCCTGTCGGCAAGCTCTACAATGGGTGTCGGGTACATGTACACCCATAACCCTTTTACGGTATACCAAGGTGTTGAACACACCGTCTTGGCAAGCCACTATAAAGCCCTCAGTCTCCGACTTCAACCCACTAGACCTTAGGAAAGAGAAGGTCAACTGCTCAGACAAGCCATGCTCTTCTAGATGTTTGTAGAAGATTCCATGCATTGGCTTATCTTTATGAAGTCTTAAGAGGAAGTCGACTTCGGCAGTTTTAATGTGGGCTTTTAATTCTGCGGGAGCAAGTTCCGTAATGGACTGCTGACACCTCCGCTTGAAGTCGAGTGTGAGGCTGAGCTCCTCGGCTGCTCGCTTCGCTGCGCTAAAAAGAAATGCTCCTTTTCCCGCATTCTCGTGCTCTCGCACGAAGCGGATCAGGGGATCGGTGCTGTTCGTTACATAGCAGGCAGTGGCCAGTACTACTCTGTTGTGCAGACGCTCCAAACTCAATAGTCCACGCCCTCCCAGGTGTCGCGGGAGGTATATTCGCGGGACAGAGGACTTAGGATGCAGGCTTCTCTCCATATTCATCCTTTTGCGGGTCTTCGTGTCGATTTCCTTCAGCTCGTTCACTTTCCAGTGTATAGCACCAAAGGTGTATAATAACAATGGGACCGCAAGCATGTTTGTGGCAGCGACTTTGTTCTTGCCGGACAGTTCTGACGACCAGATCTGCCGGAGTCGGTGCAAATACTTGCGGCGGAGACACTCTTTAACCAATGTTGCCTCTTGGATATGACGCTGCGCCACTCCAAGGTAGGTATAAGTATCTCCGGCATGCAGTTGTCGCAAGATGCTCCCATCAACGAGCTGTTCCTCATCTCCACTACCTCCGCTTCGTCCTTTCTTGAGATGAACCAATGCACATTTGTCTGTCCCGAACTCCATTCCGATAGCATGACTGTACTCCTGCACCACCCTCAGCGATTGTTGTAGTTCGCGTTGGCCGGAGGCATACAGTTTTAGGTCATCCATATAAAACAGATGGGTGACCTTGTGCCTCCGGTTATTGGGCGTGCCACAGCTGTATCCTTTAGTATTTCTCAGCGCTATGGACAGAGGCAAAAGTGAGATGCAAAAGAGCAAGGGACTCAAGGAGTCTCCTTGGAAGACACCTCTTTTCAATGACACCAACTCTGTCTGAACCCGAGTTTCACCTGATGTTATGGTGAACCGGGTCTTCCAGAGTGGCATCAGTTGTTTGATGCACCCCACTATCTGATTATCCACCGAAAGACATTCCAACAGCCGCACAATGAGCTCATGAGACGTGCTGTCGAATGCCTTGCGATAGTCAATCCAGGCCATAGAAAGGTTTCACTTGTACTGCACAGAGTCCTGCGTGACACATCGGTCAATCAACAGGTTCTCCTTGCAGCCAGCTACGCCTTTCTTTGACCCTCTCTGTTCATACACGTCGAGAAATACAGGATTCACAGCTTGAAGGATACGCATGTACAAGATTCTGGTGAAGAGCTTGTAACACGCGTTCAGACATGTTATTGGCCTGTAGTTTTTGGGATCAGACAAATCTTCGGTCTTCGGGAGAAGCACGGTTCGACCCTCGACAAACCAAGCCGGAATTGGCTGCTCCTGATTTAGCCACGAGTTAAAAACTCTAGCTAAATGCCGGTGGCAACTGGGGAATTTTTTCCACCAGTAGGTGTTTATGCCATCCGGGCCAGGAGCTGCGAAATTCTTTGCGCCTCGTAAGGCGTCAAGAATTTCTTCCGTGTTTATCGGGTGACGCAGTACATTCAAGTTAGGAGTCCTCCTACAAACGGACTCGAACTGCGCCAAGGCCGGAGTGTCTGCTGAGAGAGGTTTGGGTTGTTCGTAAATGTCCCTCCAAAAGGTCTCCACGCGATCAGCAGTTGGCGGCTGCTCTATGGCTGGAGGCGGCTGTTGGAAAAGGCGAGAAGGTCTTTCGTAGAACATTCTGTTCTGCTCCAGACCTCTCGCCCGCGCCACCAACGATCGCTTAGCAGCGATTAGCATCCGTATCCTGTCAAGACAGTGTTGCTTGACAACAACCAGTACCGCTTGACTGAGTGTATGATGGTCGCGCCTCAACCCGTAGGCTATCTGGCGCACTCGGCGCGTAAAAGGCTTCCCAGCCGCTCTATATTCCATCACACACTGGATACGGGATGCTTCCTGGCGAGCCAACTGGATCTTCGCTTCCATTTGGCGCACCCGTCTCTGTGCTCTCTCAACAGGAGAGTCTCTCACTCTCCCCTGTCTAGCTAGCCTCAGAGCCGCAGCGTAAATTTCGCAATTGATGCTCCAAATGTCAGAGGCCTCCGATAGACGTTCACCCACAACCTCATCCTCTCTCTTCAAATCTGCCAGCTTCAAGGACCTTCCATTGTTATGCAAGGCCCTTCGGTCTCTGAAATCCCCAGGTGTGACGACTTGGTCGATTTCCCTCTCAGCGGGCCTTACCGGCGAACTTTCAGCCTGATTAACAGGCCTTCCGTCCGCCGAAGGGGCAGGCTGAGCTGGAGCACGAACATATCCCTGCCTCCGGAGGTACGATACATAATCTCGCAAATTCTGAGAGGTAAGCGTGCTATGCTCTGGGTGCATTTCACACCACCTCTCATACATGCGGGACATGTATCCCCTACGGCGCGGGCTACTGCTCTCGTAGCAGCTCAGTAGGTCATCCTTGAGCTCCGTCGTCCACCCAAAACGGTCCATGTCATTGCGGGGGTCGTCAACAGGGCAATTCGAAGCACCGCCACCTTGCCCAACGCCGGTTTCCGAAACCGGCTCGGTGTGGGTGCTTTTCTTCCGGGGTGGTCGAACCCGAAGATAGGGCCCGTCAGGTGGTTGGCCTTAGGGCCCCCAGACGACATTTCCGGAGGCAGCCGTCCAAATTGCCTCCTGAGGATGCACCTGCGAAGGTTGCCGGCTGGATTACATCCTTGGGCTTCGGTATACCCTGCGGTGTCGCCACGCACCGGATAGCCTACTGATGTTGGGTGGCTTCCTGCGGGTGTATTATCAGCCGCCCCTAACATGGAGTCAGACGCTGTCGGAGTACCGCTCCTCCCATGGAGATCCGTCGTGTCCTAATTGTTGAGGAATAGCCGATCCTCTGGATGCAGACGCTATTCCACCGTGCTAGTTTTGGTCCGCCCCGGGTATTTGATTTCCCCGGTACCACCCATATCTGGGAGGCGTTCCCCTATCCGCCACCTTGGGGAGGCGCCACTGAGGGGATCTAGCAACCCCTCGCGGCTATTATTATTATTATTATTATTATCTGACTTTCTAAGTTCCTCTCGCATAGTTGCGGTAGCAACAAGTGTTGACGGGCTGTGCCAAGTCAACACCCGGACTATTATTGATCGGAATTTAGGAAGGATCGTACAATATTACAGGTCTTTAGGATTACAGACTTTTGGAATACTTTGTGTAACTTTTCGTCCAGGCCCAACTGTTGAAGGTGTTGTGTAAACGTGCTTGGTGTAAGGCCTGAGACAGACATAATCAGGGGGACAATTGTGACTTTGTTTTGTTTCCAAAGTCGTTTTATTTCCATGGCAAGGTCCGTGTATTTAGATATCTTCCCAGCGTAGGTGTTTTGGATATTCACATCATTGGGAATGGCAATATCTATCAAATAGGTAATTTTGTCGGCCTTTGACTGGAAAACTATATCTGGTCTATTGGCTGGGATAGTCTTGTCTGTATGTATTTCAACGTCCCAGTATAGTTTGTATTGATCGTTTTCGAGTACTGATGTCGGAGTGTAATTGTAATACGGATCTGTGTTTTCTATTAGCTTGTTTGTTGTGGCTAATGCTTGGTGTATGACCTTGGCCGCAGAGTTATGTCTGGCTGTGTATTCGGTACCGGCAAGAGTTTTGCACCCGCTTGTTATGTGATCTATTGTTTCTTTTTGTTGTTGACATTTTCTGCAATTATCGTCTGTTATGGATGGATCTTTAATTATATATTTTTTGTAGTTTCGTGTTGCAATCACTTGGTCCTGGATAGCAAGCATGAAACCCTCCGTTTCTGGGAACAGCTGACCATCCTGCAACCAGGCGTATGACTGTTTTTGGTTAATGTGGTCTTGGGTGACACGGTATCTATGTTTGCCGTGTAGTGCTTTCTGCGACCAGGTGTTTATTTTTTCTTGTTGTGATTGGATATGATTGTATGTGTCTGCTACGTGATCTGGACTAGAGAGGTTAAGTGGTGTATAGTTTTTGTCTGCTTTTACTATTGCTTTATGTAAGTTAGTTTGTTTGGTGTGGAAGAAATGTCTGAGTGTTTGTATCTGTGTTGTGCGAAGTGACTGTATATCTATAATTCCTCTGCCACCTAGTTTTCTGTCTATGACGAGCCTCTCCTTGCAAGCGTTCGGATGTGACATCCTGTGTTTTGTGAGTTCTGTTCGTATAAGTATATGGATGTTTTCTATGTCCCTGTGTGACCACTTGATGATGCCAAAGGAGTATGTGAGTACCGGTATCGCAAATGTATTAATGGCTTTTGTGAGATTTTTAGAATTCAATTTTGTTTTTAATAGTTTAATGAGGCGGTCTTTAAACTCTTGTGTTAGTTGTGCCTTAACTTGTGTATGGTCTATCTTAACGTTCTGATTGAAGCCCAGGTACTTGTACGTTTCGTCTTTATCCATGTTATCCAGTGGTTGGCCAGTTACTACTTCCTTTTCGGGTTGGTTTTTCCATTGGCCTTTATTGATGTGGAGCACCTTGCATTTACTCATTCCGAATTCCATCCTGATGTCTGATGTATAAACTTCTGTTATTTTGAGTAATTCTCTCAGTTGTACTTCTGTGGCGGCATATAGTTTTATATCATCCATGTACAGGAGATGATTGATTTTGTGTTGATCTGCTTTATGGTGTCTGATGTTGAAACCATGGTTTGTGCTGTTAAGTGTGTTGGAGAGCGGATTTAGGCAGAGGCAGAACCATAGTGAACTAAGAGAGTCGCCCTGGAAGATGCCGCGTCGTATATGTAGCTCATCCGTTTGAATATGGCCATCGTGAGTTTGAAGGTGTATGTTTGTTCGCCATGTTTCCATGGTGCTCTTAAGAAACTGACGAAGTTCTGGGTTGATTTTATATATTTGAAGTGTTTTCATTAGCCAACTATGGGGTACAGAGTCGAATGCTTTTTTGTAATCTATGAAACAGGTATGGAGATTCCTATGCTCTTTTCTAGTTTGCTCCATGATCACACTATCAATTATAAGTTGTTCCTTACAACCCTGGCTGTGTTTTCTACATCCTTTTTGTTCTTCAGTCAGGATGTTGTTTTGCATTAGGTGTTGTTCAATTCTTCTGCATATTGTTGCAGTGATAATTTTGTACAAGGTGGGGAGACAAGTGATTGGGCGGTAGTTGGCGGGGTTCTTGGTATCTGCATTTTTGGGTTTTATATACGTTATTCCTTGTGTGAGGAATTTGGGAAGCCTATTAGGTTGGAGTATGGCTTTATTGATTTGGTCAGTGAGCATTTCGTATGTTGAACTGAATTGTTTGTACCAAAAGTTTTGCACATTATCAACGCCTGGACACTTCCAATTGTGAGTATGTTTTATCGTTTCAGCTATTTCCTCAGTTGTAAGAATAACGTTTCCCTGCTCCGTTATGTGTTGATGTTTTGTCTCTTCTTGTCTGATCCATGGAGCTTATTATTATTATTATTCATCTTTCTAAGTTCCTCTCGCATAATTGCGGTAGCAACAAGTGTTGACGGGCTGAGCCAAGTCAACACCCGGACTATTATTGATCGGAATTTAGGAAGGATCGTACCATGTTACAGGTCTTCAGAATTACAGACTTTTGGAATGTTTTGTGTAACTTTTCGTCCAGGCCTAACTGTTGTAGGTGTGGTGTAAATGTGTTTGGTGTGAGGCCTGAGACTGACATAATGAGGGGAACAATAGTAACTTTGTCCTGCTTCCAAAGGCGTTTTATTTCCATGGCAAGGTCCGTGTACTTAGACATTTTCCCAGCGTAGGTGTTTTGTATATTCACATCATTGGGAATAGCAATGTCTATCAAGTATGTAACTTTGTCGAGCTTTGACTGGAAAACTATATCTGGTCTATTGGCTGGGATAGTCTTGTCTGTATGTATTTGAACGTCCCAGTATAGTTTGTATTGATCGTTTTCGAGTACTGATGTCGGAGTGTAATTGTAATACGGATCTGTGTTATCTATTAGTTTGTTTGTTGTGGCTAATGCTTGGTGGATGACTTTGGCCGCAGAGTTATGTCTGGCTGTGTATTCGGTACCGGCAAGAGTTTTGCATCCGCTTGTTATGTGATCTATTGTTTCTTTTTGTTGTTGGCATTTTCTGCAATTATCGTCAGTTATGGATGGATCTTTCATTATATATTTTTTGTAGTTTCGTGTTGCAATCACTTGGTCCTGGATAGCAAGCATGAAACCCTCCGTTTCTGGGAACAGCTGGCCATCCTGCAACCAGGTGTATGACTGTTTTTTGTCAATGTGGTCTTGGGTGACACGGTATCTATGTTTGCCATGGAGTGGTTTCTGCGACCAGGTGCTTATTTTTTCTTGTTGTGATTGGGTGGGATTGTGTGTGTCTGCGACGTGGTCTGGACATGATAGGTTGAGTGCTGTATAGTTTTTGTCTGCTTTTACTATTGCTCGATGTAAATTTGTTTGTTTGTTTTGGAAGAAATGTCTGAGTGTCTTTATCTGTCTTGTGCGAAGCGACTGTATATCTGTAATCCCTCGGCCTCCTTGTGTCCTGTCTATGGTGAGCCTTTCTTTGCATGCGTTTGGATGTGACATTCGGTGTTTCGTGAGTTCTGTCCGTATGAGGATGTGGATGTTTTCTATATCAGTGTGTGACCACTTGATGATGCCAAATGAATACGTGAGGATTGCTATTGCAAATGTATTAATGGCTTTTGTAAGGTTTCTAGAATTCAGTTTTGTTTTCAGAAGCTTAATGAGGCGGTCTCTAAACACTTGTCTAAGTTCTGCTTTGATTTGTGTGTGGTCGATCTTAACACTCTGATTGAAACCCAGGTACTTGTACGTTTCTTCCTTGTCCATGTTATCCAACGTCTGGCCTGTTGCTATTTCCTGTTCGGGATGGTTCTTCCATTGGCCTTTGTTTATGTGTAGCACCTTGCATTTGTTCATCCCGAACTCCATCCTGACATCTGACGTATAAACCTCTGTTATTCTGAGTAATTCTCTCAGTTGCACGTCAGTGGCAGCATATAGTTTTATATCGTCCATGTAGAGGAGATGATTGATTCTGTGTTGATTTACTTTCTGATGTCTGATGTTGAAACCATAGTTTGTGTTGTTCAGTGCGTTGGAGAGTGGATTTAGACAGAGGCAGAACCAAAGTGAACTGAGGGAATCACCCTGGAAGATACCACGTCGTATGTGTAGTTCCTCGGTTTGGATATGGCCGTCCTGAGTTGTAAGGTGTATGTTGGTTCGCCATGTCTTCATGGTTTTTGCAAGAAACTGACGAAGCCCTGGGTTAATTTTATATATTTGCAGACTTTTCGTTAGCCAGCTATGTGGTACAGAATCGAATGCTTTTTTATAATCTATGAAACAGGTATGAAGGTTTCTATGTTCTTTTCTAGTTTGCTCCATGATCACACTATCAATTATAAGTTGTTCCTTGCAACCTTGGCTTTGTTTTCTACATCCTTTCTGTTCTTCAGTGAGGATGTTGTTTTGCGTGAGGTGTTGTTCAATCCTCCTGCATAATGTTGCGGTGATGATCTTATACAAGGTAGGAAGGCAAGTGATTGGGCGGTAATTCGCAGGGTTCTTGGTATCTGAATTTTTGGGTTTTATATACGTTATTCCTTGAGTGAGGAATTTGGGAAGCCTATCAGGTTGACGTATGGCTTTATTGATTTGGTTTGTGAGCACTTCGTATGTTGAGCTGAAATGTTTGTACCAAAAATTTTGCACGTTGTCCACGCCTGGGCACTTCCAGTCGTGGGTATGTTTTATTGTTTCGACTATTTCCTCTTTTGAAAGAATAACGTCTCCCTGTTCTGCTATATGTTGATGTTTTTCCTCTTCCTCTCTGATCCATGGAGCGTCTTCATTATGTGTTTTGGGCTCAGACCACAGGCTTCCCCAAAACTCGGTTAACTCTTGTTTACTGGGAGGTTCTATTGTTGTGATCTGGTTGTCGGCTGTTATCTTTTGATAGAACTGTTTTTCACTTTTCTGAAAAAGGCTGTTAGCATCCTTTCTGGCATTGGACTCGTGGTATCTGCGGAGTCTAGCTGCATAAACTGCAAGTTTCTGTTTAAGTGTATCAGTAATTTCTGGTATTGTTTGTTGTGGTGACTTGGATTTCAGTATATTTATTGTTCTCTGTATGTGCCTTGAAGGATGGTTGTTATTGATGGTGTATTGTGCGAGATGTGCCAGATCCTTTCTGATTGTGTTATTATTATTATGATTTTTCAAGTTTCTCTCGCATGACTGCGGTAGCAACAAATGTTGACGGGCTATGCCAAGTCAACACCTGAACTATTACGGATCGGAATTTAGGAAGGATCGTACAATATTGCAGGTCTTCAGGATTACAGATTTTTGAAATATTTTGTGTAACTTTTCGTCTAGGCCTAACTGTTGTAGGTGTGGTGTAAAAGTGTTTGGTGTAAGGCCTGAGACAGACATAATTAGGGGGACAATAGTAACTTTGTTTTGCTTCCATAGTCGTTTTATCTTTAAAACAAAAAAGTGCAGCCCGGGCTCCGACACACCGGGCTGCTGTTCCATTACCCAATGACTACTCCTCACACCGTGAGGTGAGCAATCACTGGGTCCGCGAATCGTGCGCCCTAAGTAGACGAAGGGACCCAAGGATGACTGCCTTCTGCATTCTGGCGGCTAAGATGTGCGCCGCCGCACGACACACCGGTATTTTGCGCAGTGCAGAGAGCAGCGTATTCCTCATTCCACCTAGGGATCCAATGACCATAACCAGCAGACTTACAGTGTAGTCTGGCCAGAGCCTGCGAAGTTGTCCGAGCAACTCCTGATATTTGGTCCGCTTTTCCTCCTCCTTAGAGACGATGTTCACCTCGGCAGGCGCCGAAAACTCAATAACGAACATCGTCTTCTGTTGGTGGTCGAGAAGGACTATGTCGGGCTTGTTTGCCTGTACAAGCTCGAGCGTGGGGAACGAGTAGTTCCAGTAAATCCGGCATCTCTCGTTCTCCACAACGGACTCTATATCCCCTGGAGCGTATGGCAGCACCGGTGTCTCATCGATACCGTATGAGTGCCTCAAATGATAGTAGAGCACTCGTAGAGCCGCATTGTGCCGATGGACGTAAGCCGTCCCAGCGTACGTCTTACACGCCGACAAGAGATGCATAAGCGTCTCTGGCGCCTGTCGGCAAGCTCTACAATGGGTGTCGGGTACATCTACACCCATAACCCTTTTACGGTACACCAAGGTGTTGAAGACACCGTCTTGGCAAGCCATTATAAAGCCCTCAGTCTCCGACTTCAACCCACTAGACCTTAGGAAAGAGAAGGTCAACTGCTCAGACAAGCCATGCTCTTCCAGATGTTTGTAGAAGATTCCATGCATTGGCTTATCTTTATGAAGTCTTAAAAGGAAGTCGACTTCGGCAGTTTTAAGGTGGGATTTTAATTCTGCGGGAGCAAGTTCCGTAATGGACTGCTGACACCTCCGCTTGAAGTCGAGTGTGAGGCTGAGCTCCTCGGCTGCTCGTTTCGCTGCGCTAAAAAGAAAGGCTCCTTTTCCCGCATTCTCGTGCTCTCGCACAAAGCGGATCAGGGGATCGGTGCTGTTCGTTACATAGCAGGCAGTGGCCAGTACTACTCTGTTGTGCAGACGCTCCAAACTCAATAGTCCACGCCCTCCCAGGTGTCGCGGGAGGTATATTCGCGGGACAGAGGACTTAGGATGCAGGCTTCTCTCCATATTCATCCTTTTGCGGGTCTTCGTGTCGATTTCCTTCAGCTCGTTCACTTTCCAGTGTATAGCACCAAAGGTGTATAATAACAATGGGACCGCAAGCATGTTTGTGGCAGCGACTTTGTTCTTGCCGGACAGTTCTGACGACCAGATCTGCCGGAGTCGGTGCAAATACTTGCGGCGGAGACACTCTTTAACCAATGCTGCCTCTTGGACATGACGCTGCGCCACTCCAAGGTAGGTATAAGTATCTCCGGCATGCAGTTGTCGCAAGATGCTCCCATCAACGAGCTGTTCCTCATCTCCACTATCTCCGCTTCGTCCTTTCTTGAGATGAACCAATGCACATTTGTCTGTCCCGAACTCCATTCCGATAGCATGACTGTACTCCTGCACCACCCTCAGCGATTGTTGTAGTTCGCGTTGGCCGGAGGCATAGATTTTTAGGTCATCCATATAAAACAGATGGGTGACCTTGTGCCTCCGGTTATTGGGCGTGCCACAGCTGTATCCTTTAGTATTTCTCAGCGCTATGGACAGAGGCAAAAGTGAGATGCAAAAGAGCAAGGGACTCAAGGAGTCTCCTTGGAAGACACCTCTTTTCAATGACACCAACTCTGTCTGAACCCGAGTTTCACCTGATATTATAGTGAACCGGGTCTTCCAGAGTGGCATCAGTTGTTTGATGCATCCCACTATCTGATTATCCACCGAGAGGCATTCCAACAGCCGCACAATGAGCTCATGAGACGTGCTGTCGAATGCCTTGCGATAGTCAATCCAGGCCATAGAAAGGTTTCGCTTGTACTGCACGGAGTCCTGCGTGACACATCGGTCAATCAACAAGTTCTCCTTGCAGCCAGCTACTCCTTTCTTTGACCCTCTCTGTTCATACACGTCGAGAAATACAGGATTCACAGCTTGAAGGAGACGCATTATTATTATTCAAAACACAAAAAGTGCAGCCCGGGCTCCGACACACCGAGCTGCTGTTCCATTACCCAATGACTACTCCTCACACCGTGAGGTGAGCAATCACTGGGTCCGCGAATCGTGCGCCCTAAGTAGACGAAGGGACCCAAGGATGACTGCCTTCTGCATTCTGGCGGCTAAGATGTGCGCCGCCGCACGGCACACAGGTATTTTGCGCAGTGCAGAGAGCAGCGTATTCCTCATTCCACCTAGGGATCCAATGACCATAACCAGCAGACTTACAGTGTAGTCTGGCCAGAGCCTGCGAAGTTGTCCGAGCAACTCCTGATATTTGGTCCGCTTTTCCTCCTCCTTAGAGACGATGTTCACTTCGGCAGGCGCCGAAAACTCAATAACGAACATCGTCTTCTGTTGGTGGTCGAGAAGGACTATGTCGGGCTTGTTTGCCTGTACAAGCTCGAGCGTGGGGAACGAGTAGTTCCAGTAAATCCGGCATCTCTCGTTCTCCACAACGGACTCTATATCCCCTGGAGCGTATGGCAGCACCGGTGTCTCATCGATACCGTATGAGTGCCTTAAATGATAGTAGAGCACTCGTAGAGCCGCGTTGTGCCGATGGACGTAAGCCGTCCCAGCGTACGTCTTACACGCCGACAAGAGATGCATAAGCGTCTCTGGCGCCTGTCGGCAAGCTCTACAATGGGTGTCGGGTACATCTACACCCATAACCCTTTTACGGTATACCAAGGTGTTGAAGACACCGTCTTGGCAAGCCATTATAAAGCCCTCAGTCTCCGACTTCAACCCACTAGACCTTAGGAAAGAGAAGGTCAACTGCTCAGACAAGCCATGCTCTTCTAGATGTTTGTAGAAGATTCCATGCATTGGCTTATCTTTATGAAGTCTTAAGAGGAAGTCGACTTCGGCAGTTTTATTATTATTTAAAACAAAAAAGTGCAGCCCGGGCTCCGACACACCGAGCTGCTGTTCCATTACCCAATGACTACTCCTCACACCGTGAGGTGAGCAATCATTGGGTCCGCGAATCGTGCGCCCTAAGTAGACGAAGGGACCCAAGGATGACTGCCTTCTGCATTCTGGCGGCTAAGATGTGCGCCGCCGCACGGCACACCGGTATTTTGCGCAGTGCAGAGAGCAGCGTATTCCTCATTCCACCTAGGGATCCAATGACCATAACCAGCAGACTTACAGTGTAGTCTGGCCAGAGCCTGCGAAGTTGTCCGAGCAACTCCTGCTATTTGGTCCGCTTTTCCTCCTCCTTAGAGACGATGTTCACTTCGGCAGGCGCCGAAAACTCAATAACGAACATCGTCTTCTGTTGGTGGTCGAGAAGGACTATGTCGGGCTTGTTTGCCTGTACAAGCTCGAGCGTGGGGAACGAGTAGTTCCAGTAAATCCGGCATCTCTCGTTCTCCACAACGGACTCTATATCCCCTGGAGCGTATGGCAGCACCGGTGTCTCATCGATACCGTATGAGTGCCTTAAATGATAGTAGAGCACTCGTAGAGCCGCGTTGTGCCGATGGACGTAAGCCGTCCCAGCGTACGTCTTACACGCCGACAAGAGATGCATAAGCGTCTCTGGCGCCTGTCGGCAAGCTCTACAATGGGTGTCGGGTACATCTACACCCATAACCCTTCTACGGTATACCAAGGTGTTGAAGACACCGTCTTGGCAAGCCATTATAAAGCCCTCAGTCTCCGACTTCAACCCACTAGACCTTAGGAAAGAGAAGGTCAACTGCTCAGACAAGCTATGCTCTTCTAGATGTTTGTAGAAGATTCCATGCATTGGCTTATCTTTATGAAGTCTTAAGAGGAAGTCGACTTCGGCAGTTTTAATGTGGGCTTTTAATTCTGCGGGAGCAAGTTCCGTAATGGACTGCTGACACCTCCGCTTGAAGTCGAGTGTGAGGCTGAGCTCCTCGGCTGCTCGTTTCGCTGCGCTAAAAAGAAAGGCTCCTTTTCCCGCATTCTCGTGTTCTCGCACGAAGCGGATCAGGGGATCGGTGCTGTTCGTTACATAGCAGGCAGTGGCCAGTACTACTCTGTTGTGCAGACGCTCCAAACTCAATAGTCCACGCCCTCCCAGGTGTCGCGGGAGGTATATTCGCGGGACAGAGGACTTAGGATGCAGGCTTCTCTCCATATTCATCCTTTTGCGGGTCTTCGTGTCGATTTCCTTCAGCTCGTTCACTTTCCAGTGTATAGCACCAAAGGTGTATAATAACAATGGGACCGCAAGCATGTTTGTGGCAGCGACTTTGTTCTTGCCGGACAGTTCTGACGACCAGATCTGCCGGAGTCGGTGCAAATACTTGCGGCGGAGACACTCTTTAACCAATGTTGCCTCTTGGACATGACGCTGCGCCACTCCAAGGTAGGTATAAGTATCTCCGGCATGCAGTTGTCGCAAGATGCTCCCATCAACGAGCTGTTCCTCATCTCCACTATCTCCGCTTCGTCCTTTCTTGAGATGAACCAATGCACATTTGTCTGTCCCGAACTCCATTCCGCTGGCATGACTGTACTCCTGCACCACCCTCAGCGATTGTTGTAGTTCGCGTTGGCCGGAGGCATAAAGTTTTAGGTCATCCATATAAAACAGATGGGTGACCTTGTGCCTCCGGTTATTGGGCGTGCCACAGCTGTATCCTTTAGTATTTCTCAGCGCTATGGACAGAGGCAAAAGTGAGATGCAAAAGAGCAAGGGACTCAAGGAGTCTCCTTGGAAGACACCTCTTTTCAATGACACCAACTCTGTCTGAACCCGAGTTTCACCTGATGTTATAGTGAACCGGGTCTTCCAGAGTGGCATCAGTTGTTTGATGCATCCCACTATCTGATTATCCACCGAAAGGCATTCCAACAGCCGCACAATGAGCTCATGAGACGTGCTGTCGAATGCCTTGCGATAGTCAATCCAGGCCATAGAAAGGTTTCGCTTGTACTGCACGGAGTCCTGCGTGACACATCGGTCAATCAACAAGTTCTCCTTGCAGCCAGCTACTCCTTTCTTTGACCCTCTCTGTTCATACACGTCGAGAAATACAGGATTCACAGCTTGAAGGAGACGCATGTACAAGATTCTGGTGAAGAGCTTGTAACATGCGTTCAGACATGTTATTGGCCTGTAGTTTTTGGGATCAGACAAATCTCCGGTCTTCGGGAGAAGCACGGTTCGACCCTCGACAAACCAAGCCGGAATTGGCTGCTCCTGATTTAGCCACGAGTTAAAAACTCTAGCTAAATGCCGGTGGCAACTGGGGAATTTTTTCCACCAGTAGGTGTTTATGCCATCCGGGCCAGGAGCTGCGAAATTCTTTGCGCCTCGTAAGGCGTCAAGAATTTCTTCCGTGTTTATCGGGTGACGCAGTACATTCAAGTTAGGAGTCCTCCTACAAACGGACTCGAACTGCGCCAAGGCCGGAGTGTCTGCTGAGAGAGGTTTGGGCTGTTCGTAAATGTCCCTCCAAAAGGCCTCCACGCGATCAGCAGTTGGCGGCTGCTCTATGGCTGGAGGCGGCTGTTGGAAAAGGCGAGAAGGTCTTTCGTAGAACATTCTGTTCTGTTCCAGACCTCTCGCCCGCGCCACCAACGATCGCTTAGCAGCGATTAGCATCCGTATCCTGTCAAGACAGTGTTGCTTGACAACAACCAGTACCGCTTGACTGAGTGTATGATGGTGGCGCCTCAACCCGTAGGCTATCTGACGCACTCGGCGCGTAAATGGCTTCCCAGCCGCTCTATATTCCATCACACACTCGATACGGGATGCTTCCTGGCGAGCCAACTGGATTTTCGCTTCCATTTGGCGCACCCGTCTCTGTGCTCTCTCAACAGGAGAGTCTCTCACTCTCCCCTGTCTAGATAGCCTCAGAGCCGCAGCGTAAATTTCGCAATTGATGCTCCAAATGTCAGAGGCCTCCGATAGACGTTCACCAACAACCTCATCCTCTCTTTGTAAATCTGCCAGCTTCAAGGACCTTCCGTTGTTATGCAAGGCCCTTCGGTCCCTGAAATCCCCAGGTGAGACGACTTGGTCGATTTCCCTCTCAGCGGGCCTTACCGGCGAACTTTCAGCCTGGTTAACAGGCCTTCCGTCCGCCGAAGGGGCAGGCTGAGCTGGAGCACGAACATATCCCTGCCTCCGGAGGTACGATACATAATCTCGCAAATTCTGAGAGGTAAGCGTGCTATGCTCTGGGTGCATTTCACACCACCTCTCATACATGCGGGACATGTATCCCCTACGGCGCGGGCTACTGCTCTCGTAGCAGCTCAGCAGGTCATCCTTGAGCTCCGTCGTCCACCTAAAACGGTCCATGTCATTGCGGGGGTCGTCATCAGGGCAAATCGAAGCACCGCCACCTTGCCCAACGCCGGCTTCCGAAACCGGCTCGGTGTGGGTGCTTTTCCTTCGAGGTGGTCGAACCCGAAGATAGGGCCCGTCAGGTGGTTAGCCTTAGGGCCCGCAGCCGACATTTCCGGAGGCAGCCGTCCAAATTGCCTCCAGAGGATGGACCTGTGAAGGTTGCCGACCGACTTGCATCCTTTGGCTTCGGTATACCCCTCGGTGTCGCCACGCACCGAATAGCCTGTTGATGTTGGCGGCTTCCTGGGGGTTTATGAAAACAGCCGCTTCTAACATGAAGAACAGACGCTGTCGGAGTACCGCTCCTCACATGGAGATCCGTCGTGTCCTATTAATTGTGGAATAGCCGATCCTCTGGATGCAGACGCTATTCCACTGAGCTAGTTTTGGTCCGCCCCGGGTATTTGATTTCCCCGGTACCACCCATATCTGGGAGGCGTTCCCCTATCCGCCACCTTGGGGAGGCGCCACTGAGGGGATCTAGCAACCCCTCGCGGCTTATTATTATTATTATTAAAAACAAAAAGGTGCAGCTCGGGCTCCGACACACCGAGCTGCTGTTCCATTACCCAATGACTACTCCTCACACCGTGAGGTGAGCAATCACTGGGTCCGCGAATCGTGCGCCCTAAGTAGACGAAGGGACCCAAGGATGACTGCCTTCTGCATTCTGGCGGCTAAGATGTGCGCCGCCGCACGGCACACCGGTATTTTGCGCAGTGCAGAGAGCAGCGTATTCCTCATTCCACCTAGGGATCCAATGACCATAACCAGCAGACTTACAGTGTAGTCTGGCCAGAGCCTGCGAAGTTGTCCGAGCAACTCCTGATATTTGGTCCGCTTTTCCTCCTCCTTAGAGACGATGTTCACTTCGGCAGGCGCCGAAAACTCAATAACGAACATCGTCTTCTGTTGGTGGTCGAGAAGGACTATGTCGGGCTTGTTTGCCTGTACAAGCTCGAGCGTGGGGAACGAGTAGTTCCAGTAAATCCGGCATCTCTCGTTCTCCACAACGGACTCTATATCCCCTGGAGCGTATGGCAGCACGGGTGTCTCATCGATACCGTATGAGTGCCTTAAATGATAGTAGAGCACTCGTAGAGCCGCGTTGTGCCGATGGACGTAAGCCGTCCCAGCGTACGTCTTACACGCCGACAAGAGATGCATAAGCGTCTCTGGCGCCTGTCGGCAAGCTCTACAATGGGTATCGGGTACATCTACACCCATAACCCTTTTACGGTATACCAAGGTGTTGAAGACACCGTCTTGGCAAGCCATTATAAAGCCCTCAGTCTCCGACTTCAACCCACTAGACCTTAGGAAAGAGAAGGTCAACTGCTCAGACAAGCCATGCTCTTCTAGATGTCTGTAGAAGATTCCATGCATTGGCTTATCTTTATGAAGTCTTAAGAGGAAGTCGACTTCGGCAGTTTTAATGTGGGCTTTTAATTCTGCGGGAGCAAGTTCCGTAATGGACTGCTGACACCTCCGCTTGAAGTCGAGTGTGAGGCTGAGCTCCTCGGCTGCTCGTTTCGCTGCGCTAAAAAGAAAGGCTCCTTTTCCCGCATTCTCGTGCTCTCGCACGAAGCGGATCAGGGGATCGGTGCTGTTCGTTACATAGCAGGCAGTGGCCAGTACTACTCTGTTGTGCAGACGCTCCAAACTCAATAGTCCACGCCCTCCCAGGTGTCGCGGGAGGTATATTCGCGGGACAGAGGACTTAGGATGCAGGCTTCTCTCCATATTCATCCTTTTGCGGGTCTTCGTGTCGATTTCCTTCAGCTCGTTCACTTTCCAGTGTATAGCACCAAAGGTGTATAATAACAATGGGACCGCAAGCATGTTTGTGGCAGCGACTTTGTTCTTGCCGGACAGTTCTGACGACCAGATCTGCCGGAGTCGGTGCAAATACTTGCGGCGGAGACACTCTTTAACCAATGTTGCCTCTTGGACATGACGCTGCGCCACTCCAAGGTAGGTATAAGTATCTCCGGCATGCAGTTGTCGCAAGATGCTCCCATCAACGAGCTGTTCCTCATCTCCACTATCTCCGCTTCGTCCTTTCTTGAGATGAACCAATGCACATTTGTCTGTCCCGAACTCCATTCCGATAGCATGACTGTACTCCTGCACCACCCTCAGCGATTGTTGTAGTTCGCGTTGGCCGGAGGCATAAAGTTTTAGGTCATCCATATAAAACAGATGGGTGACCTTGTGCCTCCGGTTATTGGGCGTGCCACAGCTGTATCCTTTAGTATTTCTCAGCGCTATGGACAGAGGCAAAAGTGAGATGCAAAAGAGCAAGGGACTCAAGGAGTCTCCTTGGAAGACACCTCTTTTCAATGACACCAACTCTGTCTGAACTCGAGTTTCACCTGATGTTATGGTGAACCGGGTCTTCCAGAGTGGCATCAGTTGTTTGATGCACCCCACTATTATTATATGTTTAAAACAAAAAAGTGCAGCCCGGGCTCCGACACACCGGGCTGCTGTTCCATTACCCAATGACTACTCCTCACACCGTGAGGTGAGCAATCACTGGGTCCGCGAATCGTGCGCCCTAAGTAGACGAAGGGACCCAAGGATGACTGCCTTCTGCATTCTGGCGGCTAAGATGTGCGCCGCCGCACGGCACACCGGTATTTTGCGCAGTGCAGAGAGCAGCGTATTCCTCATTCCACCTAGGGATCCAATGACCATAACCAGCAGACTTACAGTGTAGTCTGGCCAGAGCCTGCGAAGTTGTCCGAGCAACTCCTGATATTTGGTCCGCTTTTCCTCCTCCTTAGAGACGATGTTCACCTCGGCAGGCGCCGAAAACTCAATAACGAACATCGTCTTCTGTTGGTGGTCGAGAAGGACTATGTCGGGCTTGTTTGCCTGTACAAGCTCGAGCGTGGGGAACGAGTAGTTCCAGTAAATCCGGCATCTCTCGTTCTCCACAACGGACTCTATATCCCCTGGAGCGTATGGCAGCACCGGTGTCTCATCGATACCGTATGAGTGCCTCAAATGATAGTAGAGCACTCGTAGAGCCGCGTTGTGCCGATGGACGTAAGCCGTCCCAGCGTACGTCTTACACGCCGACAAGAGATGCATAAGCGTCTCTGGCGCCTGTCGGCAAGCTCTACAAAGGGTGTCGGGTACATCTAGACCCATAACCCTTTTACGGTACACCAAGGTGTTGAAGACACCGTCTTGGCAAGCCATTATAAAGCCCTCAGTCTCCGACTTCAACCCACTAGACCTTAGGAAAGAGAAGGTCAACTGCTCAGACAAGCCATGCTCTTCCAGATGTTTGTAGAAGATTCCATGCATTGGCTTATCTTTATGAAGTCTTAAAAGGAAGTCGACTTCGGCAGTTTTAAGGTGGGATTTTAATTCTGCGGGAGCAAGTTCCGTAATGGACTGCTGACACCTCCGCTTGAAGTCGAGTGTGAGGCTGAGCTCCTCGGCTGCTCGTTTCGCTGCGCTAAAAAGAAAGGCTCCTTTTCCCGCATTCTCGTGCTCTCGCACGAAGCGGATCAGGGGATCGGTGCTGTTGGTTACATAGCAGGCAGTGGCCAGTACTACTCTGTTGTGCAGACGCTCCAAACTCAATAGTCCACGCCCTCCCAGGTGTCGCGGGAGGTATATTCGCGGGACAGAGGACTTAGGATGCAGGCTTCTCTCCATATTCATCCTTTTGCGGGTCTTCGTGTCGATTTCCTTCAGCTCGTTCACTTTCCAGTGTATAGCACCAAAGGTGTATAATAACAATGGGACCGCAAGCATGTTTGTGGCAGCGACTTTGTTCTTGCCGGACAGTTCTGACGACCAGATCTGCCGGAGTCGGTGCAAATACTTGCGGCGGAGACACTCTTTAACCAATGTTGCCTCTTGGACATGACGCTGCGCCACTCCAAGGTAGGTATAAGTATCTCCGGCATGCAGTTGTCGCAAGATGCTCCCATCAACGAGCTGTTCCTCATCTCCACTATCTCCGCTTCGTCCTTTCTTGAGATGAACCAATGCACATTTGTCTGTCCCGAACTCCATTCCGATAGCATGACTGTACTCCTGCACCACCCTCAGCGATTGTTGTAGTTCGCGTTGGCCGGAGGCATAAAGTTTTAGGTCATCCATATAAAACAGATGGGTGACCTTGTGCCTCCGGTTATTGGGCGTGCCACAGCTGTATCCTTTAGTATTTCTCAGCGCTATGGACAGAGGCAAAAGTGAGATGCAAAAGAGCAAGGGACTCAAGGAGTCTCCTTGGAAGACACCTCTTTTCAATGACACCAACTCTGTCTGAACCCGAGTTTCACCTGATGTTATGGTGAACCGGGTCTTCCAGAGTGGCATCAGTTGTTTGATGCACCCCACTATCTGATTATCCACCGAAAGACATTCCAACAGCCGCACAATGAGCTCATGAGACGTGCTGTCGAATGCCTTGCGATAGTCAATCCAGGCCATAGAAAGGTTTCGCTTGTACTGCACAGAGTCCTGCGTGACACATCGGTCAATCAACAGGTTCTCCTTGCAGCCAGCTACTCCTTTCTTTGACCCTCTCTGTTCATACACGTCGAGAAATACAGGATTTACAGCTTGAAGGATACGCATGTACAAGATTCTGGTGAAGAGCTTGTAACACGCGTTCAGACATGTTATTGGCCTGTAATTTTTGGGATCAGACAAATCTCCGGTCTTCGGGAGAAGCACGGTTCGACCCTCGACAAACCAAGCCGGAATTGGCTGCTCCTGATTTAGCCACGAGTTAAAAACTCTAGCTAAATGCCGGTGGCAACTGGGGAATTTTTTCCACCAGTAGGTGTTTATACCATCCGGGCCAGGAGCTGCGAAATTCTTTGCGCCTCGTAAGGCGTCAAGAATTTCTTCCGGGTTTATCGGGTGACGCAGTACATTCAAGTTAGGAGTCCTCCTACAAACGGACTCAAACTGCGCCAAGGCCGGAGTGTCTGCTGAGAGAGGTTTGGGTTGTTCGTAAATGTCCCTCCAAAAGGCCTCCACGCGATCAGCAGTTGGCGGCTGCTCTATGGCTGGAGGCGGCTGTTGGAAAAGGCGAGAAGGCCTTTCGTAGAACATTCTGTTCTGCTCCAGACCTCTCGCCCGCGCCACCAACGATCGCTTAGCAGCGATTAGCATCCGTATCCTGTCAAGACAGTGTTGCTTGACAACAACCAGTACCGCTTGACTGAGTGTATGATGGTCGCGCCTCAACCCGTAGGCTATCTGGCGCACTCGGCGCGTAAAAGGCTTCCCAGCTGCTCTATATTCCATCACACACTGGATACGGGATGCTTCCTGGCGAGCCAACTGGATTTTCGCTTCCATTTGGCGCACCCGTCTCTGTGCTCTCTCAACAGGAGAGTCTCTCACTCTCCCCTGTCTAGCTAGCCTCAGAGCCGCAGCGTAAATTTCGCAATTGATGCTCCAAATGTCAGAGGCCTCCGATAGACGTTCACCCACAACCTCATCCTCTCTCTTCAAATCTGCCAGCTTCAAGGACCTTCCGTTGTTATGCAAGGCCCTTCGGTCTCTGAAATCCCCAGGTGAGACGACTTGGTCGATTTCCCTCTCAGCGGGCCTTACCGGAGAACTTTCAGCCTGGTTAACAGGCCTTCCGTCCGCCGAAGGGGCAGGCTGAGCTGGAGCACGAACATATCCCTGCCTCCGGAGGTACGACACATAATCTCGCAAATTCTGAGAGGTAAGCGTGCTATGCTCTGGGTGCATTTCACACCACCTCTCATACATGCGGGACATGTATCCCCTGCGGCGCGGGCTACTGCTCTCGTAGCAGCTCAGTAGGTCATCCCTGAGCTCCGTCGTCCACCTAAAACGGTCCATGTCATAGCGGGGGTCGTCAACAGGGCGATCCGAAGCACCGCCACCTTGCCCAACGCCGTCTTCCGAAACCGGCTCGGTGTGGGTGCTTTTCTTCCGGGGTGGTCGAACCCGAAGATAGGGCCCGTCAGGTGGTTAGCCTTAGGGCCCCCAACCGACATTTCTGGAGGCAGCCGTCCAAATTGCCTCCAGAGGATGTACCTACGAAGGTTGCCGGCTGGCTTACATCCTTGGCCTTGGTATACCCCTCGGTGTCGCCACGCACCGAATAGCCTCTTGATGTTGGGCGGCTTCCTGGGGGTTTATGAGAACAGCCGCTTCTAACATGAAGAACAGACGCTGTCGGAGTACCGCTCCTCACATGGAGATCCGTCGTGTCCTATTAATTGTGGAATAGCCGATCCTCTGGATGCAGACGCTATTCCACTGTGCTAGTTTTGGTCCGCCCCGGGTATTTCATTTCCCCGGTACCACCCATATCTGGGAGGCGTTCCCCTATCCGCCACCTTGGGGAGGCGCCACTGAGGGGATCTAGCAACCCCTCGGGGCCACTATTATTATTATTATTATTGTTATTATTATTATTATTATTATTATTACCCCGACAGACCGACAGACCGACAGACCGACAGACCGACAGACCGACAGACCGACAGACCGACAGACCGACAGACCGACAGACCGACAGGCCGACAGACCGACAGACCGACAGACCGACAGACCGACAGACCGACAGACCGACAGACCGACAGACCGACAGACCGACAGACCGACAGACCGACAGACCGACAGACCGACAGACCGACAGACCGACAGACCGACAGACCGACAGACCGACAGACCGACAGACCGACAGACCGACAGACCGACAGACCGACAGACCGACAGACCGACAGACCGACAGACCGACAGACCGACAGACCGACAGACCGACAGACCGACAGACCGACAGACCGACAGACCGACAGACCGACAGACCGACAGACCGACAGACCGACAGACCCACAGACCGACAGACCGACAGACCGACAGACCGACAGACCGACAGACCGACAGACCGACAGACCGACAGACCGACAGACCGACAGACCGACAGACCGACAGACCGACAGACCGACAGACCGACAGACCGACAGACCGACAGACCGACAGACCGACAGACCGACAGACCGACAGACCGACAGACCGACAGACCGACAGACCGACAGACCGACAGACCGACAGACCGACAGACCGACAGACCGACAGACCGACAGACCGACAGACCGACAGACCGACAGACCGACAGACCGACAGACCGACAGACCGACAGACCGACAGACCGACAGACCGACAGACCGACAGACCGACAGACCGACAGACCGACAGACCGACAGACCGACAGACCGACAGACCGACAGACCGACAGACCGACAGACCGACAGACCGACAGACCGACAGACCGACAGACCGACAGACCGACAGACCGACAGACCGACGGACTGACAATTAGGCAAATTTTGTGGCTGCAACAAGACTGGGTTCCAGCTTAAGCAGTAGTACAGATGAAGTCCAAACTTTGTTGAACACCTTTTTTCCAAACAAGTGGATCAGACGGAGAAGACCAACAAACTGGCCACCTAGATCTCCTGACCTGACTAAGTGTGACTTTTTTCTGAGGGGCTATACCAAGGCTACAGTTTACGCTTCTCCGCCTCTGGTCATTCAATGAATTGACTTCTGATGTTTTAGAAAACGTAGAGCAAAATATTAAGATGATGAGTCTATGCATTCAGCAGAATGGCAGGTACGTATATTGAACACATAATGTGAAGTACTTTTTCTATGAGATTGTTAGTGTGAATAAACAATTGCCAAACACATATTACAATCAGTTACTAAAAAAATGTACTTCCCACACATAATGATGATGCCATTTTATTATTTCCCATTGCATGAAGCATGAAGCTATAGTCTGAAATCGCCGTGCAACTGAATCATCGCCCACCCGCCCGCAAAAACAACATCCAACACAAAAGCCCTCATAAATAATTTCTTGCGTCTCCCTCCTTAGGAACTAGGATGCCACGGTTTTTTTCTACATGCTTCAACTCGACGATGCGAAACGACCGACGGACCGACGGACCTATCGGTGTGGGAAGTAAGAACTAAAAATATAGAAACAGCTCAAACTTTGTTTTTAGGCGTCTTACGGCTTCCTCTCTTTTTTTTTGGTTGGGTGAAATAGGGCGATTGGGGGTGGGGGGTTGTAAAATTGAAAAATTTGTTGTATTCATAATAGTGTGTTCATTGACCTGTAGAAGAAATACCTAGCGGCATATTACGCTTTTTAGGTCCATCCGAACATTGGCTTGCTTGTTACAGAGCCCAGTTTTGTGATCTATTCATACGAGTTTTGCTTTATTTCATTCTATGTATATTGCGTAAAGCGAAAATTATTGAATTGATTTTAATAAAATTTTGACACAGAATTTATTACCGCGGTGAGAACGGAAAACGACTTTTTTCAAAAACCGTGTCAGTGGCGGCGCAGCAATAATCAAAAAACCAAAAATATAAAATCAGCTCAAACTTCGTTTTTATACGAGTTGGGGGCTCTTGATCGTTTCGCATCGTCGAGTTGAAGCATGCAGAAAAAACCATAGCATCCTAGTTCCTAAGGAGGGAGACGCAAGAAACTATTTATGAGGACTTTTGTGTTGGATGTTGTTTTTGCGGGCGGGTGGGCGATGATTCAGTTGCAAGGCGATTTCAGACTATAGCTTCATACCTCATGCAATGGGAAATAATAAAATGGCATCATCATTATGTGTGGGAAGTACATTTTCTTAGTAACTGTAATAATTATGTGTTTGGTAATTGTTGATTCACACTAACAATCTCATAGAAAAAGTACTTCACATTATGTGTTCAATACACATACCTGCCATTCTACTGAATGCATAGATCCATCATCTTAAGATTTTGCTCTACGTTCTCTGAAACATCAGAAGTCAATTCATTGAATGACCTGAGGCGGAGAAGCGTAAACTTTAGCCTTGATATAGCCCCACAGAAAAAGTCACACTTAGTCAGGGGAGATCTAGGTGGCCAGTTTGTTGGTCTTCTCCGTCTGATCCACTTGTTTGGAAAAAGGGTGTCCAACAAAGTTTGGACTTCATCTGTACTGTACTGCTTAAGCTGGAACCCGGTCTTGTTGCAGCCACAAAATTTGCCTAATTGTCAGAGGGACGGTTCCCATAGTAAGTCGTATAAATTGGTTTCCAGAAATTGCTAGTATTTTCTCCCCGTGGGTGGGTTGGCCATCAAGCAAATAAGGTCCAACAACTCGATCACCGAGAACTCCACCCCACACATTCAACGACCATCTGAACTGAGAATATGTTATTCGAAACTGGTAGTCATTCTCTGTACTAGAATAGCAGGCAAGATAATGTTTGAGAAAGGGCAGTATTCATAGTCCATACTTAACAATCCCTTAATACTTGAGGGTCCCTTACGTAAGGGTAAGGCTCCCTTGAGTAATACTCAATACTCAATTTTAGAAAACGATGTTGTCGGTTTCTATCACATCCGGAAAAATGTCTGGCACAGAATACGAAATATTAGCACAAAACAAAAAGAGATAACATCAAAACGCGTACGCATAGGCATAACAAATCGAAATATGACAACGTAGCCAAATGAATCCCTCCGTCTCGTAGATGTTGTCTAGGAAACAGCTTAACAAGGGAAGCCACACTTGAGGGTCCCTTAAGTATCCCTATTTAGTTTAGTTTAGTTTATTCATTTGCAATATACAGGGTGAGTTTTTAGTAAAAGTTGTAGCCACGGATATGCTCCTTAGTAGAGGGAGAATGTATGTTCTGGGGGGGTCAATGACCGAGCAACCTTGACCTACATGAGCAACCTTGACCTTTGACCTCTGAACTTTGACCTCTGACCTCTGACCTTTGACCTCTGATCTTTGACCTCTGACCTCTGACCTTTGACCTCTGGACTTTGACCTCGTGACCCCTCAACAAACAAAAAATTCTCAACTGGGAATACAGGTGGCTACAACGCCATGTATATAGAATTTACTATAAGTGGAATAAGCGAGAGATATGTGGAAATATTTGCATTTCAAATTAATGCTTAAGCGTTCGTCATATAACAAAGGTCGTCCAGACGCCTTTTCGCAGTAGGCGATCACCCAACTGGTTTTGCGCCGTCGGCTTGAAGAACGAAGACTAATTAAATTCAACTGTTCGATATGTTATAGTACAGTCTATGTAGGTCTGACATCCTGTGTAAATGTGTTTGAATAAGAGAGATGCTATTGTTCGGCAAAGTGGGAAAGATACAGGATGGCCTTCAAAGGGTAACACGCTCCAAAGCGGGCTACCTAGTCGAGTTTGGAGGGGGATAGGAGTTATATTCACGTTGTATCAAGCTTTTCGCAGTTCGTTATTCGCACCCAGTAGACATGGACGATCTATATGTGGTAATCGTAATCGAGGACGGACGTCTGAGCCCGATCTCCTATGACTCTACCCAGAGTACATTGGTCTTCCCTGCTCAGAATGCTCCTGTACAGGTCGGAAATGCCCTCCTGCACGAACTGGAGGAAGATCTGGCCGACTTGGAGGAGAGTGAGGGAGAGGCAGCTGATACGGACCAGGAAGGGGACACTGACGCGGAAACGGAAACAGATGAGGAGATCGGAGACCTGCAGGAGGAAAGCAACGATTCGGCTTATTGTAGCGATGAAGGTTTTTCATAATTGTAAATATATTAATTGTAAATACACCAATGTAAATAAACCAATGTAAAGAGATCGTCTGTCATTTATTACTGATATGCTTCAATGCAACCTGGTTAACAGCGAATTGAAAACAAATAGTAGAATAAAAGGAAATCAATTAAGTTGTGGCAGTGAAAGAACAAGTCATAAGTGAGTTTGCTAAGGGGCAGCTGAAAAATAGTACCCAGAATAGATCAGTGTTCTGTTGTGATTAGAAATAATAAGTGGGTATATTTCTGTGCAAGTAAACAACAGCGAGCTATCAATAAAACACAATCATGTTACTATTTTGTTTTTATTTCAAATACGGTTTTACTCATATCTTCTCTAACTTACAACCCTTACACAAACACTGAGTTCGGGCGTTTTACGACACGCTTTTACACACCTGGCTCTTACACGTTTTCCACAATAAAGACATTTTGCCAACCGCATATCGTGGGCATGGAACTGCTTGGTGTACGCAGTATCCCACACACTAAATATGGCATATCTTGCTGCTGGTAGACATTGCTCGCACACTATCGAACCTTTATCTCTGCTTCCAACAAAGCTATATTCTTGACACATTTCTTGATTCCATTCAATGCCTCTGGAATACGCTTCTACTATAGCAATGCTTTCCACATATACGTTATTCCCAGTTACTGTACCACACATCACATCTATCAATCCGTATGGATGTCGCTCAATCTGGCTGTTCTGCAATTCTTCCCATTTTATCAGATGACTTCCATTCATATTCAAATCTGTTTGACACGCTGTATTCCTCGGACATACTGTAGTAGTTTTTCTCAATACTTTCGTCACATCTGAGGGGTCGCTACTCATTGCACTGGAGCAACAGCGTTTCCGTGCTGACACCTGTTACACATAAGCTCTCCCAACTGGTTACCACACGTATTGCGCAGCCACTGGTCTTCGACTTCTCTTGAGAATGGTTTGAGATACAACTAAGATTTGCAAAGCGTCGTCACCACAACACCATCACCCCCTCCCCCCAACCTCAAGTTGTTTAACTGGTAAGGTTGTTAAACTTTCTAGGTCAGTCAAAGCATAATTATGTCCCCCCCCGCCCCCCGTGTGGGGAGGTATGGAGAGATACAACGAAGATTTGCAAAGCGTCGTCACCACAACACCATCACCCCCTCCCCCCAACCTCAAGTTGTTTGACTGGTAAGGTTGTTAAAATTTCTAGGTCAGTCAAAGCATAATTATGTCCCCCCCCCCGCCCCCCGTGTGGGGAGGTATGGAGAGATACAACTAAGATTTGCAAAGCGTCGTCACCACAACACCATCACCCCCTCCCCCCAACCTCAAGTTGTTTAACTGGTAAGGTTGTTAAACTTTCTAGGTCAGTCAAAGCATAATTATGCCCCCCCCCCCCCGCCCCCCCCCCCGTCTGGGGAGGTATGGAGGGGGCTTTAGTGTGGGGAACTTAGAACATAAAAGGCAGAGTTCTTGTCAATGAAAAACATAGTGCAGAGTCAACTGGTACAGTAACACATCTAGCAGCGAAATGGACTTCACTACAGAGTCAAACGGTCCTTGCGACTCCACGTCTTGGATACAGCACCAAGAAGATAGTTCCAGCATATGGAGTGTGGAGACTGCGGCACCGGATGATGGGACACCCGACCAATCACATTGGGCGGTGGCGAGGCCACCGATGGACCATGGACCATGCGACTCCACAACACAGCCGCTGGGGTTCCTGCTGTCTACTATAGACAGCTCATCAGATAACAGCGACGGTGATGATCCTGATCGTACAGATGGTCCATCAAACCATAGAGGTGTGCGAGTGTACCTACCGTTTCCCATAGATAGCGAGGAGGAGACATGAGGCGCTATTTGGAAATTACAATGAGACGTAGTTCTGGGAGGAGCTCCGTGAGGTAAATGTTAAAAACTAAATCTATATAGATAAATCATGTGTGTTTCGTTGGTTTCAGATAGGACGGAGCCCCTCCCACTGTGGCAAGAGAGGACTGCCACCTCCTCGTGGTTCTTGCTGGGTAACGCCGAGAGCAGTCCAACCGAATTTGTTGGGGATACATAAGGTAACATAAAAACATCTTCGATACCCCCCCTCCCTCAACCACCCCTACTCACATACATGTTTTCTCTTTTGCAGAGATATAAGGTGAATGATATGAGTCGTTGCAGCAGTGAGTGACGGAACATGGAGAAATACATCTGCAACCGATGCAACAACATGTTTACAACGAAGTGGAATCTGAAGCGACACCAGGCGACCAGCTGTAACGTATCAGAGGAGCCGCCATCCAAGAGGACACGTGTGAAGACAACCGCGCGGGTCAAGCAACCAGCAACAAAAGGTAATATATAAGTGTGAATACAATTAAACAACTTTTGCACTCAAATATGGAACACATGTCGATGAGCTGTTGAAAAATCATTGATATTCACAGACGCATTTTCTGATGTTCTAGGTGCACCAATAGCAAACCCTGCGCAGCCAGGTCCAAGCGGTATGCAGTCTACTGGTCGGATCGGGATGGCAACCACTGATCAGGCAGGACCAAGCGGTATGCAGCCTAACACGGATTACACCAGCGCCAAGTATTGTGACAGCTGTTCGCGGTACATTCCAGCCAAGACGTTTTCTGCACACCTGCGGAGCTTGAAACATAAAGCTTACACATGGAAGCCATTGAACGAAGCGGTAAGAGTCAGTCAAAGTGCATTTGGCGGTAAAATTGTAAGCTACCAAGTAGTGTCAGGTCTGCAGACGTTGAACATTGAAGATTATTTGGAGTCAATTAAATCAAAGATTATTGAGTTATTAGAACAAGAAGTAATGAAGCATAATGCCGTCAAAGCTAATATAGAACTTTTTGCTGTATATATTTTACCCACTAAAGAAACTAGAGATGTAAAGTCTCACAACACGGCAAATAAGGTTTTCACAGTAGCGTCAGATTTCAGTAAAGAATACGATGCACTTGTTACAGTAATCAGCGATAAGTCAAAAGGGTTTGCAGAACGCGAAAGTGGGTGGGTTTTGGAAAAAATTTTGTATTTGGAAGTTAACATTAGTAAATATAATCCATTGAGAGCATCCTCGTACATTCCGCTTCCAAAAGAAATAGCAAACAAAAAAGCAGTTGTGAATATGAACAATCAAGATGAATGCTGCTTCGCTTGGTCGATTGTAGCAGCCCTATTCTCACCACAGGGACGAGTGACTGATACCAAATCATATCCACATTATTCCACAATACCATTCTTAAATTTTTCGACAATAGATTTTCCAGTATCACTAAAAGCTATCCCGCAGTGGGAGCAAGTGAATACCATTTCATTGAACGTGTATGGTTTGGAACCATTCCTAGTTGATGGTAAATGGAAATACCATATCGTTGGTCCGTTACATTATACCTCAAAAAAACAAACAGTGCACATAAATTTGTTGCTCGTTGACGATTCAAATGGTAAGCAACACTACTGTTGGATCAAAAACTTTTCTCGTTTATTATCGAGCCAACTCACGGCCAACACGAGAACAAAATATTTTTGTGACGGGTGCTTGCAATACTTTCCGTCTGAAAGTCTGCGGGACTGTCATTTACAGCAGAACTGTAAGTTCGTGGCTGTAAAGTTACCAAGAGGTGAACTTAGACAAGACCGATTGGGAAACCTAGTTCCCGATAATGTGTTAAAATTTGAAAACTATCACAAACAGTTGAA
The DNA here is from genome assembly GCA_951848785.1 of Callosobruchus maculatus. Lineage (NCBI taxonomy): Eukaryota > Metazoa > Arthropoda > Insecta > Coleoptera > Chrysomelidae > Callosobruchus > Callosobruchus maculatus. The sequence continues at coordinate 14,442,391 of CATOUR010000026.1, read as the reverse complement.
AGTGCCATTCTGTGTGTATGCAGACTTTGAATGCATCCTTTCACCCATTCCACCCGACTCTACGGATTCATCCAATCGTGAGTCGTATACCATAAAAAAGTATAAACACAGCCCCAGTTCGTTTGCATATTATATCAAATTTACCCATAATGAGGCTGCATCAAAGCTTCAGATATATCGAGGGGAGAACGCTGCAGCAGAATTTATCAAACGTTTACAGGCTGATATATACGAGTTATATAACACTTATTTAAAAGATATAGCTCCGATGCATATGACTCAACACGATGTGAGTCAATTTGATGCTGCAACAGAATGTTATATATGCGACAAACCTTTTGAACCCTTCAATCGAAAGGTGAGAGACCACTGTCACATCACCGGTCGATATCGTGGAGCTGCCCACTCTATCTGTAACTTGAATTTCAAGCTTCCCAACTATGTCCCTATTGTATTTCATAATCTCAGAAATTACGACGCCCATATTTTCATAAATCAGCTTGGAGCCGATAAGGGAGACATCACAGTATTGCCACAAACTTTTGAAAAATATATTTCTTTTACCAAGTTGCTCCCCGTAAATCAGTATAAAGCGCAAAATGGTACAACTAAATCGGTATTACTACAAATGCGTTTTATTGATTCCTACCAGTTTCTATCGACCAAACTCGAAACTCTTGCTTCACTTTTAGACCCTTCACAATGTCGTGAAGTACGTAGAGCCTTTCCAGATGATACACAATTTGAGTATATGCGACAGAAGGGTGTTTTTCCCTACTCATATCTAACGGATATGGTGAAATTCAGTGAAACATCTTTGCCAGACAAAGAGTGTTTTTATGATGAGTTGCGTGATGCGCACATATCGCAAGAAGATTACAACCGTGCATGTAAGGCATGGACGGCTTTGGGTTGTAAAACGTTGGGCGACTATTCGGACATGTATCTAACCTCCGATGTATTGTTACTGGCAGACGTCTTTGAAAACTATAGAGATTTATGTCTTAAGACGTACCACTTGGACCCCGCCCATTATTTCACTGCCCCTGGGTTGAGCTGGGATGCAATGCTTCGGCATACAAAAATCGAACTTCAACTCCTCTCAGATATTGAAACGATCCACTTTTTCAAGAAAGGGATACGGGGTGGAGTGAGTACGTGTATTACACGGAAAGCGGAAGCTAATAATCCACACCTCCCTACATTTGATGCAACAAAACCAACATCCTGTATCATGTACCTTGATGCCACGAATTTATACGGGTACAGTATGTCCCAACATTTACCGCTGGGGCAGTTTGAATGGATGACTTCGGATGAAGTTAAAAACTTTTCCGAAATTCTACCCGAAGTAAGCGACACCTCAAATGTTGGTTATGTATTAGAAGTAGACCTTGAGGTGCCACGCGAGCTGCACGATTTCTTTAATGAATATCCGTTTTGTCCAGAGATGATTACACCTCCTGGTGGGAAGGGTAAAAAATTAATTCCAAATCTATATGAGAAAACACCGGTGTCTGAAGTATGGAATTGTGTTGAAAAAAATTCACAAGGGACTACGGTTTGCACAAGCTAAATGGCTGGAACCATACATTGCTTTAAATACTCAGCTCAGAAATCAGGCTAAGAACAAATTTGAAAACGGGATGTACAAAACGATGGTAAATTGTATTTTTGGAAAAACGATTGAAAACGTGGAAAAAAGAGTGGACATTAAACTAGCAACAACTTTTGAAAGTAACAGTCGCAAGCGTGGAGCCTCTAATTATATTAGCAAACCAACATTCAAAGAGTTACGCATTTTCAGTGAAAACTTAGTAGCTATTCAAATGGAAAAAACATTTATTGATTATTGCCGACCGACATATGTTGGATTTTGTATTTTAGATATCGCCAAAATTGTGATCTATGACTTTGTATATGATTTTTTAAAACCAACATATGGAGACAACTGTACAATTTTATATACGGACACTGATAGCTTAATAGTTCATGTCAAAACGTCAAATTTTTATGCGGATATGAAAGCAAATATATCACGATTTGATACATCGAATTATACCTTTCCAAATTGTCACAACGTACCAAAAAATCAGTCAATCTTAGGAAAAATGAAAGACGAATATGCAGGCAAAGTACTGGCGGCATTCTACGGAACAGGGGCCAAAGCATACTGCATTGACTCTATCGATGAGGTATGCAAAAAGGCTAAAGGAATTACCAAAGCCAGCGTAGACAATCAGTTGGATATAATCCACTACAAAACTATTGTGGAAGGCTCCAAAAACCAAGTGTATTGTATGATGTATGTGTTTAAATCTGAATCACATACCATCTATACAAACTATATAAAAAAAGTGGCACTAACAAATCGGGATGATAAACGTTACTTAATTCCAGACTCAACAAGTACATTGGCTTGGGGTCATAAAGATATCGCCTTTCACGAAACTCCTCAGGAAGAACGCTTGGAGTTGCTGCTTTACCTACTCAATGAAGCGATGGCACAAGACAATGATGAACCGCGGTGACTCCTTCCCCACCATGTATTTTCAGTGGTTAGAGGAAGGGGCTATAGCTATTTAAGCTCTACGTCAGGCTGAGCACAACATAGTTCCAGCCATGGGTGCGCAAATGTATTTCACACTGTTTTCGCAGTTGTGCAGCGCTCAAGTTGCGGTGATCAATAAGTACATACGAACAATTGTGCGAAAAGTTCCCACTGATGATGAAATACACTTATTCACATCGCTGTTGGATGAAGTGGTAGTGCCCGATGAAGCCTTTCAATGGATCGCGGAATCCGACGCTTGTAATGCTGAGGTGATGAAAGCTATTATAGCACGAAAACTTCACCTAGATCATGTAATAAACGATACTATGGCCGCACTGCACGGTGCACACTATACCAACATAATGTTTGCATGGTTTGAGTAAGATATTCACTCAGTTGTTAAATCCTCCGACAATATATGAGCATCATTATATTTTCACTTTATTAAGTGGAAAGGCAAGTGAAGATATAAATGAAGTTTTTCCTGTTGCAAATATTGAAAACAATTATCGAACAACTTTAATACACGTGGATACAACGATGTGCACACTTGGATATATGGCAGATGTGGTACTATTTGAACGTTTTGTTGATGTGATTACGCATATGGGTATCACATTCGTGTTTGATCCACGAAGCAAAGAGGAACATAAATCGCTTATTCAATGGTTACGCAAAAATATTGAAAAGGGTATCAGAGGCGAGGGCTCTTTAGGGTGGACATGTGGTCCGTGTAGTTTGAAATGGCCGTCAACTAACCTGGATGACTATCTGGATGCACTCAAAATTTTACATAAATTTCGTACAAACAATGATTCTTCAGAGATGGATGGGTGGAAAATCTGATTTGCCGTGAATGTGTGCGTGTAACTATATGTAATTCGGTTTGTCCTATTTAGTATACTCCATGTCAGATATTTCGATTATGTTACTCACAAGTATGTTCAGATATATTTCAGATTTATATGTTTACGCAATGTGATGTGTTTTATGTATTGCTGCTTGATCTTTGTACACACTGGTTGTCGTTGTGTATCCCCAATAAATCAGAATTAAAGTTAAAAAATGACTGTTTCCTTTCTATACACATACACATGCGCAGAACGCAAGGTGGAGGGGAGAATATGAAAGGTATAAAGTAGCGCACGCTAAGGTGTACTCCAGTGTAATCAACGTATCTTTGAGCAGTGCGCCATGTTTGCCAAGCAGTCCAGTGCCGTCAATGAGCATAGTGAGAAGAGTGCTTCAGGCTCCAAGCGCCCGAAATCGCTAATCACGATCAACGAACGGTGTTATCCCGCTGAATCCATCCAAATCCAAATTCATAAGTGTCGGCTTAGCGTACGAGTGGAGCTTTCAACCTATCATTATCATCAGAGGGTGTAGAAATGATTGTGCAACGTTCACCGAATCTGAGTGGTATGAATTATTGGAATATGAAGGGGTGTTGGTGAACTATTTTCATTGTGTAGAGGAGTTTCAGCCCATTGTACATGGCACGTTCACAGTCATGTTCGAAAAGTTCAAAGATATGCGCACAATCAAACTACAAGATCGTTTTAAGAACATTGTTTATCTGGGTTTAGAGAGTGTGCTGAACATGATTGAAATGACTCGATTGATTGCTTATACCATAAACACCCTGAAAGGTCAAGAATTTGCAACATACTTCAATAGCCTACTGAGTGAAGTGCGAGCTACACCACTAGATGTACGGGACTTTGTTGCTGATCATGTGGCTGACATACCAAGGTCCGAAAACGTGCGATCCATGATGGAGCTAGCGTATCGACATCCAGACCTCCCAGAGTTTCAGAAAGCCGCTACGTTGTCGTATCACCATCCTACTATACCACATATACCACACCGCAAATGTTAGGTGTGAACTGGCAAATAAATGATACAAAGATTCAACTGTAGTTCTTTTATTTCTGTTACAAAAACTGCGCTACACTTGTAGATTACACATATAAGTCAGACTTGTTAATCCAGGCATTATGTGTCTTATCTAAACCTAAAAATTTCACATACACCTTTGAACCTTTACGTCTTAACACTTTTTCCACGAGATATAAATCAGGATATTTAACTTTTTGAAGTTCCTCAATGTAAAAGGTCCCAAAAATCTCTTCACCATTCTGATCTTTCAACAAATAGGTCCTTGGATTCGTCTGCTGCACTTTTCGAATTGTAAAAATTTCATTGGACCAATTTGGTGTATAACCTTTGGAGAAGGCATGTCGGTACTTGCTGATCCTAACGCTGTCACCAGTCTTATACTTTGGCGTCCTAGGGTCGACCGTTTTTAAATGACTGTAGCTATGTAGTAGCACTTGCTTCTCATTCCGCAAATTCACATCTTTCGGTTTCAGTCCCGTTGTTCGATGTTTTGTGTTGTTATAATCGTGAACCACTTGCTGCAGTAGAGGTAGCCATTTATACGACCCCTGTAAGCTGAATGCTCGCCACATACGATTTTTTAATGTACGATTTAGTCGTTCAACGATACTGGCTTTCAAATTAGAATATGTGCTATAATGATTAATGTTGTATTGCTTCATTAGTGATTGAAATTCCTTGTTATAAAACTCTTTTCCCATATCGGTTTGTATATGTTTTGGGAGATGTTGCATCTGAGATAAAATGGTTTTCATAGCCTCCGCTACGGCTTTACTAGTTTTTGTTTTTACCGGGCGAGCCCATGCAAATTTACTAAAGGCATTAATCACTACCAGAATATAACGGTATCCTTTGTTAACTTTTGCATATGGCAACATTTCCACCAGATCGGCCTGCACCAGATCTTTGAGACCTCGAATAATGACTTTGCGCCGTTGAAAGTTTCTTCTTGCAGGCTTATGAATTTCATTGACTATTTCTTTCTTTACCGTACTCATTGCTCGTTAGGGGGCAACGTATGATGATTTCTACAAACAACGGAGTGGTGACACCTGTGTGCGCAACAAATTTTACCCTGTCACCTTTCAACACACTATCTCCCTGTCTTAGGTTGCGAGTCATCTTATACTACACTTTGACACCTTCCGAGCTTCGTATTTCGTCTATAATGCCAGATACAGGAAAGAAATAATCAGTCGTTCCATTTTCCAAAATATAAAAACGAGAGGGATCATTGTGAGACACAGAGCCTCGAATTTGAACTATACATAGAGAGGACAGCTGCTTTTCGAGCTGGCCCACCCATGCGACATCTCTCAGCCACCGCTGTGGATGCCTGTGATGCCTCCCAAATTTATCAATCGGCATATGAGCAGATACACAAACGAAGAGTGACTAAGATATTTTAATATATCGGTCACTTTATAAAGCGTCCCTCCTTTAACTCCTCAATAATAGATTGAATTTCGTTGGTGTGACTGCGGTTACCAACCTGTTGAGATGCTAAAAGTAGTCTGAGTCGATTTGCAAGCTCGTTAGGGTCGTCAAAGTATACGTATTCAATAGGTTTGTTATTTAACTGCATCATTCCCCTACCAGTATGTTTGAATGATTGTGTGCGTCGCAGGCGTGTTTTTGGGGGTGCTGGCTTTTCGAACGATACAGAGGTGCTTGAGCTAGTTACTGGATGTTTTAGAATGTTATGTTTGAGCAAATATGGTTTAATGATCTGCTTATATTTGGCTGACTGCGTACCTTGTATCTGTAAATTGGGATCAAAATTCCTTCGATAGGCATTCGTCCGCTTCAGCATATCCATATATTGATCTAAATCCGCTTGCGTGTAGGCCACTGGGTTCTTTTTAAATAGTAACTCATACAACCCCACTGTTCCTGGGTATCGCACATTGTGTATGATAAAATCCGACCCTTCCAGTAGTACTGGTGTTTTACCTAATGTGAATGCTTCAGTCGCGAGGTCATGTGACAACCCATAGTATCGATCAAATTCTTCCTCGTTTCCTCGAATGCTCTCATCCACGTATTTTCTTGGTAACGGGTCAAACGCCTCCAGATACTCATTATATACCGGAGTATGAATTAAGCGCTGCAAGCTGTCACGACTCGTAGTAATAGTGTCATCTAACTTTTGATTCTCGCGTTCGACTACTGTCGGGTCACGAGCTTCTTCTTCAATTGTGGAAATGTCCACCGCATTTGAAGTTTGTGGTAGGTTGGAATAAGTATCCTCCAAAAAGCTCAGTCCTGAGAGTGGTAAATATTGCTGATAAGGGTTGTCTAACTGTTTATACAATGCCCTCTTAGGTGTCGAAGATGCAGATTCGGACTTTATGGATTCCACTTTTGTCACTGGTTCCACCTTTATTGGTTCTACCCGGTGCAGCAGTTGTTGTAATGGTTCAGAGATGGGTTGCAGTTGCTTTTGTAATTTGCGATCTGTTTCGACGAGCTCAGATTTTAATGCTTTAACCTTTGGGTGCACCGCTTTCCGTGTTTTCACAAGTTCCTTTGCTAATTTGATATTCATCTTCATATGTGCAGTGAGACTGTTCGGCTGCTACGACTAGTATCACCTTTTATACCAATCTCCTTAGAAATAGATATAGTTATCAAATCCTTTCCGATACCTTCCTTCATTCTTGGGTGAATCTTTATCGATGACTAAAAAGTCGAAGGGTTTTTGCCAACACAAACTACACAGTTGCTTAAATTCCTGGAACGTCATATCCAGACTGCAGTGATCTTCGTATATATGTTTTAAATTTAGGACATCTTGTGGAAGCAGGATGAGTAGGGTTGCATTATCGCGAAGAAGGTGTTTTGGAATTGCGGTATAGGTTTGACATAAATAAAAGCAATCTGTATTCCGATGCCTACCAAAGCTAAAATATTGTCGTATGATATCTTGGGAGCATGTTGCTTCGTCATCGAAAATTATGAGTGAATTGGGTCTAATATGGCTCGGAAGTACAATGTTCTTATCATCCGTGTATTCAAAATATCCAATTTCTTTTAGCGGTTCCAACACTTTGCGTAAATATTGGTATTTAGGTTGGTATGGAGATTTACAATAAAGATACACATTCGAAAATCGAAGTCCATTTGGATGAGTTATGAGGCTCATCATAATATTGGTTTTACCAGATCCGCTTGGTCCTACAATTAGTGCTCGCTTCGATTCACCACCGAATAACGAACCATGCTTTCGAAATGACGTTGCCTCAGCTGGAGCGTCATAATTAATAACTGGTAGCTGTGGACCCGCTGACTTGACCCTCATTCTGGTACGATATATATACCACTGTGCACCAACGCCCATAGCCATTCTTTTTAAAGTCAATTGTGTGCATAAGTATATAATGCTTGTACATTATTCATCACGTAACAGTATTCGATCAGGGGACTTAGTGAATGGTTCTGGGCTTTTTACTAAGCTCCTCGACAGCTTCCCTTTAGAACTACATCTTCCTGGAGGATACCGATACTGTGGTCCATTTACGCATCTGCAACAGCGACTATCGCGCGGTGACGTTGGAATCAACCCATTGGACAACTATTGCAAACAACACGATATAGCTTACGCTAACGCCCAGAACAGTAGTGACCGCACAGCCGCAGACGGTGTATTACGACAACAAGCTTGGAGTCGTGTAGTTGATTCTAACGCATCCTTGGGAGAACGTGCTGCTGCACTTGCAGTTGTCGGTGCGATGAAAGCTAAGAAAAAATTAGGTTTTGGTGTGCGAAAACCGCGAAAGCAAGGTAAACGGAAACATGGAAAAGGTTTGACAAAGAAGTTGCATCGTCAACGCTCGAAGCGACTTTTGCCCGTGCCGAAGAAAGGAGGATTCCTTCCCCTGATTCTCCCTCTACTTGGCGCTATTGGAGCTCTTGGTGGTGGTGCCGCATCTATTGCGAAAGCTGTCAACGATGCAAAAGCGTCGCAGGCTCAGCTGGCTGAACAGAAACGTCATAATATAGCTTTAGAGTCAATGCGGACAGCAGTCAATGGCAAAGGATTTTACTTAGCTCCATTTAAAAAAAACTTCCAATAAGGCTGCCCCGTCATGCAATGACTAACATAGAATTAGAAACGTTTGCTTTATCTTTAAAGACTCCTTATTTTCGCGGTGTATTTATGCGTAATCAGCTACCGAGCCGTATTCACAAAAATGAGTGTGGTATCATTAATTTGGGTCACTCCTCTGGTCCTGGTACTCACTGGACGGCCTACATCAAAAATCGCAATGATGTCATTTATTTCGATTCATACGGTAACTTGAGGCCACCATCTGAAGCAGTTCATTACTTTTTGAGTAACAAGGATGTCGATAACATCGTCTACAACTATGACACCGTACAAAAATTCAACGCTCATAATTGTGGTCAATTGTGTCTGAAATTTCTATTTAAGTTCTCATCCTTTTTTGTATAACTAGATTGATACTACACGTTGTTGCAGCACCATGTCGTTCACGTTTACCTTGTCGGGCAATTCTTCCATCCTTACCGCTGATTTTAACCCCCCTCTGTACCTCCTTGATGGTCTAGACTATGAAATTGGATTATGCAATTTTGAGAGTTTCAATATGATTCCTAATATTGATGAAAGTAATAATTACTTTCCATATGGTAACGGCGGTCTCACCATCCCGACTGGTGCCTATGAAATATGGGATTTACAAAAATATCTCCAAACCCATCTTCCAAATGATTACACTGTTTCTATTACGCCTAATCCGAGTACCTCGACTGTTTCTCTCCAGACAAACTTTCCCATTGATTTTGCTCAACAACGAACGTTTGGACGACTTTTAGGTTTCAAGCCACGAGTTTTACAAGCTGGCAAAATTCACGACTCTGATTTTCCTGTTGAAATTCTCAAAGTGAATGCTGTGTGCATCGATTGTAGCATCGCAACAGGTTCGTATCACAATGGAAAGCCTTGTCATATTATTCATCAGTTTTTTCCAACTGTTCCAGCAGGGTATAAAATCGTGGAATCCCCTCAAAACATTTTGTATTTCCCTGTTAGTGTGAAAACAATCACAATGCTTACCGTTCGTGTGCTTGATCAAAACGGAGACCTTGTCAATTTTCGTAACGAAACTATCACAATTAGACTACATTTACGCGTTGCTAACAATGGGCATTAGATACCACAAGTGCTTTGAGCATCACTCCACTCATTTGTATAAAAAGTCGCAACGAAAGCGTGGCTCTGTCAGTGCATTATACCCCATCGTTGGCAAAGGTTTCACATCTCTTCGACCTCCCACGCTCACAAGTGAGAATAAAACGTTTTTGCGGTCACTAGGATTCCAAGTGTATTAATCATGAGTATTCTGAATATCACCCAGCCACCCCTTGTCGACAACTCAATTACTGAAATGGAGATTCATACCTACCAGCCGTTCATAAATGCCAAATTTGATTATAACGATGAAATTCGTATAGCGATCCAAGAATTAGATGCGTACACTTTACCATCTCAAAGCATGTTATATCTTGAGGGAACTTTGACAAAAAGTGATGGTTCAAAGGCTGAGTCCTTGAAACTAATTAACAATGCTTTCGCCTTTTTATTTCGCGAAATTCGATACGAGTTAAACGGAGTTGTTATCGACTCTGTTCGCAATGTTGGCCTTACATCCACGTTGAAAGGATATATGTCCTACAATGAAAATGAAAGCCTGCGTCTGCAAAATGCTGGTTGGTTTCCCAAGGATTCCACAATTTCAGATAGTGGAAAGTTTAACGTTTGTATACCACTAAGCATGTGGATGGGATTTTTTGAAGATTACAACAAAATTATACTGAATATGAAACAAGAACTGGTTCTAATACGTAGCAACTCAGATCTTGATGCAGTGGTCAGCACTACTGACGAACAACCTAAAATTACTATTGATAAAATTCAATGGCGAGTGCCTCACGTTTCGGTTGACATACCACAACAGTTAGCATTAACAAAACTGCTTAATAAAAATGTTGATATCCCCATCTACTTTCGCAGCTGGGAATTAATTGAATACCCCACTCTTTCAGAAACTACCCGTCATACGTGGCCTGTAAAAACGACTACAAAACTTGAAACGCCTCGACATGTTCTAATCGCCTTCCAAACCGATAAGAAAAATAAAGTAACTTCCAATATGTCCACCTTTGATCACTGTCACTTAACTAACATTCGCGTCTTTCTTAATTCTGATCGTTTTCCGTACAATGATTTATATCTGGATTTTGATAACAACAAATTTGCTACGCTCTATGACATGTTTTCCAAATTCCGCGCTACCTACTACAATACGGAAAATGAGCCGCTGTTCAGCCCCAAGACCTTCAAGTCGATCGCACCCATAACCCATATTGATTGCTCTAAGCAAAAGGAAAGTATTCAGTCTGCCTCAGTCGTCATGCGTGTAGAGTTCGAAACTAGTCAAAATATTTCCCCGCAAACCAGCGCATACTGCTTAATTCTTCACGATCGCGTATTCTCTTACAATCCTCTGACTAAAATTGTTAAACAGCTTTAGCTGGTATGGCAATATAAGCTCAATCGCCACTCATGCACCATCATTTTCACCATGCCTGCCGCCTACAAACGAGCTCTCTTGGAGTATCGTGAAAAACTCAAAGCTTTGCGCCAAGTCCTTGACAGCTACTGCAATAAGATTTCTGTTTTTAGACGCTTTAGCCGTCTGCGAGTATGAGCCTTGTGCTGGACGTACAAGGATTCAAACCTGAAAACAATAAGTTTATTGTGAAAGAGCTTGCTGCTTTTGATGGTTCGCGGATATTCCATTACGTTTTTAAACCACCTTTTTCCTGGGACCTGCTCCCCCCAGAGCTACAAAAGCAAGCTTCTTGGTTAACAGAATACCACCACTGTATTCCATGGACTTCTGGATTCACACCACTACATCATGCCTCCCGGATCATCCAAGAACTAACATCACAGGCGGATAGAATTTTTGTAAAAGGGAGAGAAAAGGCGAACTACTTACGACAATATTCCTTATCGCCTATCATTGAATTGGATGAACAGCCACGTTTAATGGTACAGCCTGCTCGCTGTTTTGCTCACACTAAGGATATCTGCGTATGCGCTCTTTCGAATGTTCATTTTTTGTATGATACGTTTGTCATGTCATAATAATTATTTTGTTTTTAATATTTTTGTGTTAATAAACATAACCATTACTTTTACCTTGTTGTTTTCTTTTGCTTGAATCAGAACTACGTATTTTTGGTATATATTTTATTTAGTGATCAGTTAACATTTATTTACAACGAATCGATTACTTACAACAAAAACGTTTAGACTTACAATGTGTGATACACCTGTCTACAATTTCTATTATTTTCTACATAGCTTCCATTTGATTCATGTTTTGTCAAATCGCTCGCTCCACACCTTTTCTCTATGTTGCTCACTTAAAACTCTTTCCAACACTTGTGCACACTTTTGTATTCGCCTTTGAAATCTGCATCTGTCTGCACCCTCCTTCTGCCAATCACCCCGACGAGCTGCTTTTGCTGCATACTGCCACACCACTAGCTGTTGTTCACTTATACTTGAATTAAAGTGAACCCGCTTCCCATTCATTACGTTTTATTGTTTCACACGCTCCAACGTCCTTCTCTCTAACTTGATTAATCTACTGTTGATTCGCTGTTAATAAGTGAGAACTGCTACCAAACTTTGTACTTTCATTGACGTTTATAACTCGCAGAAGAATACTAATCGTTTCCCATCCGTTTTCACTACTCTTATGGTTTTCGCACCCTCTTCCGTTGATCGCCTTTGCTGGACTGCCTTCGCTTTCTGCTCCATTATCGCACTCCTCAGCACTGGGGGCAACTGGTTCATTATTGGATAAAATAAGTCATACCGTTTGGTATACTCGATGTTGTTCAATAATCCTTTTACACACAACTTTCCATCTTCATAGTCACCTATAGATCTGTGCAACCGTCGGAGTTTTTCCGCTATCGTATATCTTTCCGGTATATCGATTTTTAGCTGCCACTCAGCAAACTCCGTTTCGATCTGTTGTTTCACCGACTCCAACGTACTTCTTTCTAAGTTGGTCAGCTCCATGTTTCGTTGATTTTTCGTTTTCGATTCACTGTAGATAACTGCGAACTGATGAGAACACATTTTGTTGGTCCTCACTTTATATGGCTCTATCTATTACAAAACCTGTTTTCCGACTTCCCCACCATTACACTACAAACTGGTTTTTCTTGTTTCCCCACCCTCATTGTCACCAGCATACGTGCTTCAAGGAGCAATTGAGTCTCTCAGTCAAGGGGTCAAAGGTTAATAGACTAAAGTTTAGAAGACACGGTTCAAGGGTAGAAGTCATTCCAGGCCACCCTGTGATATTTCCTCACTTCTTCTTTATTCACACACATTTACGCGGGAGCAGCAAAGTGCAACCTTCTACGACTACTATAACTCCATATAGAATCACAATTTAGTTACTGACCGTATGCTACTGATGTCTCATTCAATTTCGTGTTAACACTCTCTTGTTTTGTATGACCCAGGTTATCGTGTAATATTTTCCCACTTCACAGTACTATTAGCATTATTCACATGCATTAACACGGCATCTGAACGGCTAACAGTGACGGTACTATAACTGGCATCGGAAGCAGGTAGCCAACAAGTTCCGGACAATGACCACTTCAGTGTATTGTATCGTGATGACCACTAATTAGCAATCCAGACAAGATTGTCGTCGATATAACCGTGGCGTATATATTATGTATGAGTAAATTATCGCTCGATGCACTGCTTATTCCAGATAGCTACCCAGCGCTAAAAATAAAAAGACCTTGACATGACTCATCCTATTTGTCTACCGCACCAGCCCGAAAGACTGCCAAAATTAATACTGACTTCCGCTCCAGACCATATGTAAATGAAACCCTATCTACGCCATCGCAATCTTATAGTACTTATAGTAAATTCTATATACATGGCGTTGTAGCCACCTGTATAGCGAACGTGTTAGTGAAACAGAAGGTCTTAGGTTCGATTCCCAGTTGAGAATTTTTTGTTTGTTGAGGGGTCACGAGGTCAAAGTCCAGAGGTCAGAGGTCAAAGGTCAAAGTTCAGAGGTCAAAGGTCAGAGGTCAAAGTTCAGAGGTCAAAGGTCAGAGGTCAAAGGTCAAGGTTGCTCATGTAGGTCAAGGTTGCTCGGTCATTGACCCCCAGAACATACATTCTCCCTCTACTCTCCTTGCTCAGAAAATATTTTGATTTATACAGAGTGACCCATAACTACGTGGTGATGCAAACATATATTTTTTAAAATAAGACACCTTATATATTATCCCATTTTTAGATTCTCCTAATAATTTCTGTTCTCACAACATAAGGTATTATAACAATATACAGGGTAATTCAAAAAGTAATAAATCAAAATTTATTTTTTTACATGCTAAGATTAAAAATATCATCTAGTTTTAAAATCGGCAATGAAAAAAGCCCGCGACGCATATTCGTATACAGGGTGATGTAGAATGCAAAATCCAGATTTTTTGTTTTTTATTAATGTAACTCACAATATTTTATTATACCAAAGAATTGTTTTTAATATACTCTTCCATCTTTGTATAGCATTTGTTGTACCTATGTCCATCAGTTTTCGAGATATTTCGATTTTTCGGTAAATTTAAAATATAGCTTCTATTTGTGTACTGAACTTTATTTACTTTGAGAAAATACTATCGAATGTGCTTTTTATTTAACGAACAACTAAATTTTAAGGTCATGATAGTATTTGATGAAGTCAAAACCCTGAATCATCGAGATAATAAAGTCATGTATGCTGAGGAAACAATTTTGTAGGCGTGATGCATAATTATCAAGTAGATTTATCAGGTATGCTTTGAAAAATTGACAGTTTTCATAAACTTGTCAATAATTCCGTACTGTGTGAAAAACGAGCCTTAAAAATCAATTATACTGCACGCCTCGTCCTCAGTTATCACATATGTAGTACCCCAACTTGCCGCATGATGTCGCCACTATTTTTTTAAAGCTAAACTGAAGTGGCCTTCTCCGGCCACCTATGCTCTATGACCACAACACAGCGCCATGACTGTCATTACTCACCTTTGTGCATGTGAAGCCACACGCATATTTTAAATGGAGTGAATTTATTTTACATTTAAACTATTTAAAGTTGTTTGTGGCCGATATCGATTTACGATGGGCAAACGAAGACTACGATCTGAATCCTCAGATTCCTCTAGCTCCAGCTACTCTGAGGCCGACACGCGATATTTACGCCGAAAAGTGAAAAAATTGGAGAAGCAGATACGGCGGAAAAATGGCCGACTACGCCATCGCCTTCTGAATCGAACCCCGTTGCAAGATTATTATGATGGCGACAGAAAA